>NJDD01001582.1:62887-104177 GCA_002245505.1 Calephelis nemesis
GATTATGTAATGCAACAAAATATAAATAAATAAATAAATAAATAACAAAAAATATTTTATAGACTACACCAAGTAACGTATCGGAACACGTTTTTAAGTCGTTTGGTGGCGTGATTTTTCCAGGAAGGTGGTGACAGGCCACGACTGAGGCCTACCACCAAATTCGTTTGTAATGGCTATCCCGAAATCAGTTAGTCGTCATTGCCTCTGTGGTAGCAGTGTGCACCATGGGTAGGTGAGGTTGACTTTTAGAACGGAATGAATAAATGTCTCCTTACACTGCAAAATGAAAACGAAGACTAATCGCTAGTGACATTTGAAAAGATCGCGAAAACAAATAACAACGTGGTCACTCATCCTAATCGTTAATGCAGCACCGCGAGAATAGCATAGGAGCCTCAACTGTGCGCATATTTATGTGATTTAGCCGTTTGAAACGTTTATAGATGGTTTCCATACTGTTTCATATTTGTGATGTGCCCAAAGGAGGGAATAACGCGATAACATACTGAGGTTAGGTTGTTACGCCTCTTGCTTAAATAGGTTTGGATATCCTACATTAAAATATCTTACCATAACATGAAGTTTATTGCGGCAAGTAGGTAATATGTTACACCACCTAGAATAAGTGCATGTTTAAATTGTTATTTCTCTCCTCAAAAAAGATAATACATACCTATTTAAAATCAGTTAAGGTAATGGTCAGCAGCATTAGTGAAACACAAATTAAATTAAAATAGTATAAATATATATTTTAATGAAATAAATTAAGCAGTGTTTGAGTCCCCAAGCACATTTTATAACACAACATTTATATACCTGTTATCGTAGGATACAGGTAAACATATATTGTAAAACAGTATTGCTCAATTTTAACGGAAAAATCTATGTGCAGGTACCTTTGGAGTTGCTTTTATTTTCCCAACCGTATGGCAGCCGACCGGCCTGTGTGTGGATGAGTTAATCGTACCATCAGCTATGACAGCCTTTAATCAAATTGCTTAAACCAGTTAATTAGCTGTACCAGGTCATATCACGAAATATTTGTAATTGTAATTATATTTCCCCGTGTCGGTCCGGGCTTCTTTGCAGAATAGACCATCTGCCTTCCTGCCAGGCAGATCGTAAAAGGTGCCTAAAAAAAGTGCGTAAAAGGTGTATTAGTGACGGTAAGCATAGGCTTACCGTCACTAATACCTTGACATCTGACTAGGTAGTAAAGTTTCACAGCGACTCATCCGGATTGGTACCACCGCCTCACGTATTCCTGCCGCCATAACGTCATGACGTGTTCCGGTTCGGAGGGTAAGGTAGCCGGTAATCTTACTTTTGCTCAAGGCCTAACATCCCGGCCTCAGGTTGGCAACGCACCATTACCACCATTGGTGTCTTTAGGTGGAGTGAATTTCTTACCATCAGGAAATCCGTCTGCTTACCTTCCAATATCATAAAAAAAATAAAAAAAATTGAATGAAAATGTTTGTCTGCGGAACTTATGTGTTAAGTTGTTACAACAACAATTTATCTTGACAAAATATTCTTTCAAATTGTGGTCTTCAAATATTTGATTAGAGTGCTACTCAGATAAGACTGCGTTCGGAAAAAAATTAACTATTTAACATGCACCAAATGCTACGACAGTCACGAGCCGTAGAAACATGGTATTTTAAAAAAAACACGGTATACCGTTATCGACAGAGTCATAACCGTGTTATAGGTATATTATTATTATCTTTACGTGTTACATTCTAGAAAGGTAATTTACTTTATAAATACATTTTGTTACTAATTATAAAACACCAGTTTATTTATGAAAAATATTGTAAACTTAATGCAATAACTACAGCCTTCTTTGGCAATTATTATTTTAGTTATTGTACTCAATGACATAGATGAAATAATTTTTTGCATTTTGGCTGTCCTTAATTATTTTAATTAGGTAGTTGGAATATGACCAATTGCATTTTTTATAAAACTTGAAACAAAATAGGTATATGACTATGTTTGACAACAATGCTCGCTTGCTGGAGCAGGCTCCAGTAAATAAAAGTATGTCAATACAATCAAATTAAATTGAAATATCTTTATGATTTAAAAGTTACTGTGGTTCGTCAAGAACTAATCCATAAGTTTCCCAAATAAAAAAAAATATATCGCATTTAAACAACACAAATCCAAATTTTCACGTTTATTCACTAAAATTAATATTGTTAACAAATTATAATCAATATTTTTCATTATATATTATATCTATTATATACATATTATATTATAATATCGCCTCTGTGGTCTAGTGGTTCAGTTGTTGGACTTAACTGCACGAGGTCCCGGGTTCGAATGCCGGGTCGGGCAACAAAAAGAAAATTGGATTTTTTCAATTTTCTAATAAAATAAACGTTGCTCGGGATTGGATATGTGCCCGGTTGACGATAGGCTTGCCACCTATCACATTGTGGGTCTTAGTGTCTTCAGCTAGTCGTGGGTGCCCTGTTTGTGTATCTGCCTACCTCTTCGGGGATATAAGCGTAAAGATACTTTTTTCTTTATATGTTTTTATGTGATACGAGAAATCTAGTCTCTTTTCTCATATCAGCTCTTGTTCATAAAATCAAATACATACTCGTATTTTAGAGAAAATATTATTTTTTTTTGAAATTATACGTTAAGTAATTTTTTAGCGATTTTCTTGAGTGAGATTGTCCTGGATAATTTACACAACGGACTGATTTCGAATAAAACCAGAAAAAAGTTAAAATGAGGATTGTAGGTACCTAAACTAGAGCTGTCAGCTGACATCTAACAGCAACAATGTAATTCACACTACCTACTTTACCGACTACAGATGCGAACAT
Source organism: Calephelis nemesis (assembly GCA_002245505.1). Classification (NCBI taxonomy): domain Eukaryota; kingdom Metazoa; phylum Arthropoda; class Insecta; order Lepidoptera; family Riodinidae; genus Calephelis; species Calephelis nemesis. The sequence continues at coordinate 65,740 of NJDD01001582.1, forward strand.
AGCTGCACCAAACCAAAAATTTGTTTCTGTAGGCCAGTGTAATTAGCATAAGTAGGTATTAAATTGAAGCCTAGCATTGTAGTGGACTCGACATTTTCCTCCTTCAGCCTTTGCATGCGGTCATTTACAACGAATCTGTCAATACTTTCAGTACTAGGTATTTAAATTATGCACTTCGGCTTTACACTTTTTACTCTTTTTACACTTCATACTTTTATTTTTAAATTGGCTGACCTAATCTAAATCTAAGCGAAATAATTAATTACGTGTCCAATAAATACGTGTAAAATAACAACATACATTTGGAATTCTGGAAGAATGTAGTCGAAGCGCAAAAAAGCGAGGCGAAGCGCCAAACTACTGTAAATGATCTCTCAGCATCTCCACTATTTATTGTAGTAAAGAAGCTTTGAATTACAATGGCAGGGGAGCAGCACTTTATAACTATTAAAATGTGTACGACATCAACAGGTGTTTCTTGATTAACGACTTTAAGTAGTTGTCTGTGAAAATTATTATGTCCATCCATATTTTCATCCTTTGGTATTTCCTCCTCCTTTATCCTTTGGTCATTGTAAAATGGTATTTCTGTGAAGCTATCCAGTGTAGAATTTATGTTAGCCAATAGAGCAGCTGCAGCTATCGATGGACAACTTGCCAATGTTTTGGTAGACCTTATTTGTTGAACTCCATCTCATGTGTACAGACTATTTAGCAAAACTTTTTTGATTGTGTGAGATTTGAGATGCTGCTTTCAGCATTACGCTGAGTTCTTCATGAAGTCGCTTTCGCCGTTTTCGTTTTCATCTCACTTGAAGCTCTTACATAAGCATCAGAATGGATATTAGACGCGCTATGGGTATTTATTTTACTTTTAAGCATATGTGAGATCTAACCGTTAAAATATTTACTAGCGAGTGCTGATACAATGAAGCTGGTCTGATGATGGAGCACGAAGACAGAAGACGCAACTCTGTAATGCCTGCTAGAAAAGCCATCGAGTTTGGACTCGTTCCATTCCCCTTAACTAAATCTGTTCTAATTTTCTAGTGACGAAGAATTGATGACAAGGACCTTGTGATTGAGCTGGGAAGTGGGTAATGGTTCACAGTATTCTGTTTTGTCATCTTTGCAGTTCATCAAAAGAAGAAACTTGAAAACTGATAGGAATGGTTTCATTGTATAATTTACGGAAATCTATTTAGGTCTTGAAGGTCACCACCTTATTTGCACGCATCGGAATGGTTATTAGATACCTTTATGGGTATTTATTTCATGACATGTTCCGGTTTGGAGGGTAAGGTAGCCGGTAAACTTACTTTTGCTCGAGGCCTAATATCCCGGCCTCAGGTTGACAACGCACCATTACCACCTTTGGTGTCTTTAAGCGGTGTGAATTTCTTACCATCTGGAAATCCGTCTGCTTGTTTGCCTTCCAATACCATAAAAAAAATGTGAGACCTTACTGTTAAACACTAGCAAATGTTGGCACAACTAAGCTAGTCTGATGATGGGGCTTTTTAGATAAGAGATGTATCCTTGGAATATTAGTTTATGAACCCATCGAGTTTGGACTCATCCGATTAGCCTTAACTAGACCTGTTAATAATTTCTGATGATGAGGATATAATGAGAAGGACTTGAACACCTCCCAGATCAAATGGATGGATAATGAATCATACTTTTAAAGTTACGTTATTGTTATGTTTCGTAATTTTGGCAGTTCTTCTGAAGCACACCAAAAAATGAGTGTTGTAAGTTTGACGTGTGTGTGTGTGTGTGTGTCGGCGTCAGTGTGTGTTTTTGTCTTTGGCATTATAACTTTCGAACAGGTGGACCGATTTTGATGCAGATTTATTTGTTTAAAAGCTGGCTTAATCTAGATGTTTCTTGATTACATTGCAAGGTTTTGTCGAGCTGATTTTTTTTTATTCTAATTTTTTATTTTAATTAATTTGATTCCGAATGTGTTTGAATAAATTGTTTTGTAAATTGTATTTAATAATACTTACATACATTTTTACAAATTTTCATTTAAAAGATAAATCTTCTGAAAGTAACAAAAACAATGTCCAAATTGTATTTATTACTATAAATGACAGATACAATTTTAAAACAAATTCCTTTTCCAGTGCACGCGCGGCGCAGAGGAAAGCTAATTCTTATTGCAAGTACACGAACAACAAGTATTTCACTCAAATCGGACAGAATTTAAAAATGTAGGCCCCGCGGGAACCGAACCGCGAGCACTACGCCGGTACAACAGCAATGCGTCAAAGGGAGTTGTGTTTTAATGTACCTACGTCATTCTATGGAGCTTTGGAGCTCAGTAGTGAGAAACACAAAATATCAGTTTAACTGCTTGATTATATCCTTTAAATTGGTTTTGAGACAGATCTCTGACGGAGATAAATTTATATACTCGTATGTAGGTAGGATTCTTTTTATTTTTTAAAAGTATTCCTTTATGTCAGTATAGAATTGAGAATAAATAAATGTACTTACATATATAATTTTTACATATACACATTGTAAACTGTTTGTATCTGTGGTTATTTTTTTGTTTTTGTGCAATGTTTATGTGCAATGTTTCTTAAGTTCGTAGAAAAAAACTTCTTTATCGCGCTGCACTGCTGCTGTACACGCGACATCGAAAAAGGCGTAACTTTTTTGTTTCGTCATTTTTTTGTAATTGTGACATCTATCGGCGCAAAATTCATACGCGTGAATGTAAGATATTCTACTTAAATAATAACAATCGATTATTTTTTATTGTAATAAATTCATTTTGCTTTTTTAGTTCGGGTCTAGGGCTTCTACTCGTATTAATACCTATTAATTAATTATAAAAAGAAGAAATAAGTATAGTTATAATATAACATACAACTGCAATTATTAATATCATATTTATTAATAATTATAATCAATAGAATACTTTTTGACATCAAAATATGTTTTTTATCAAAAATCGACTCCATTTATTTCATTGGGCTCCACGTCGCAATTTGATCATTATTTGTTCAAAAGATAGCAAATGTTACCACCCACATTTTATCATGATCCGACTTGGAGTTTTCAAGTGACACTAGTTTATGTATATTTTTTGTTTTAACGACTTTATCAAACATGAGCCTTGAAATATATATAGGTATACCTCTTTAAAAAAAAACATTAAAATCGGTTGTCTACTGGCCGAGTAATCACGTGACAACGTGTAAAAAAAAGCATACAGTCGAATTGAGAACCTCCTTTTTAGAGTCGCTTAAAATTTAATGTATTACTTTGTTTGCTAGAATAGCATAAAAAGTAGGTAAAAAAATCTATGAAAGCGAATTACAAAAGTCCAAAAACTTTGTAATCCCCTGTGTTTTTTGGAACTGTACCTACCGGAAAATTCTGTCGGCGAATAAATCACACTGAGATCATATAATAAAGGAGGAGATTTGAACAGCGATTACGTAATAATGTGGTAATAAATATCGCGGAGCCACTCCAGGTAGCGGCTCAAGTCCGCATTCAAACTTAAGATGTGGTCTAATTCATAATATTTAGCTTCAATATTCGGCAGTAGACAGCAAGGATATATTACATTGCTTTGTGTGTGTGATAGAATAATAGTGGCATAACAGTGGAAGTGAAATGCATAATCTATACATAGTATAAAGCTTTGCACTTTTCTTTATGTGATAAAGTAGCGAACAAACACATCTGTCTGATGGTTTGAGATAAGCGTCGCCTATTGAGGTGTCTATTGTTGTAAGTTGTAGGAGTCGCTGTTCTATAACCTAGTTGTTAGGCCAATTGTGCAAGTCCATCGGCTACCCTACCATCCGGACCTGAACATGTCTTTGTCATTATGGCAGCGGGAATAGGTAGGGCGGTGGATCCTTAACCGTAAAAGTTGCAGCACGACACTCCACCACTAGCGGTCTTGTTTGGAATTACCCATTTAACCTTCGCTGGCTTTTGACGAGCTCTCTGCCATGCAGTCAGGTGGAATATTCTGTAGTAGAGATCCAGATCAAAACGGGGAAATAATTTCCATAGTCTTGCTATAAATATTGTAACATGGATAGTTACTTCGTTATGTACTGTTCAAATTATTTATGACTGTAGTGAGTTTAGTGTAGGTACTTATATATTAATATAAAACACTCACAATATCTGAATCTAATAGATCTCTATTGGTCCAATAACCTCCTCCTCATTGGTAAATAATAATAATTGGTCCAATAACAGTCCTCTAAAAAAAGAGACCAGTCAAAGGAAACGAGTACTCTCTCTATTTGAAAATTCATCACTACATTCTTATGAGAATAAGACTAGAAGGCGGCGTCTTCGGCTCTGTTTTAGTCCAAAACATCGATTTCAATCCTCTTTACTTTAAGCATCGTTTAATAAGTTGATATAAATTGATTTCTCGATGCATTTTCAAAATATTCAACCAAACGTTAATCAAAATTAAAAAACAAAATTGTAATTGTACATCTGAAACTATTGAATGATTTTAAGAACATATTATCTCAAAAGTTCACAAGAAAGAAATACACGCTCTTGTGCGCACTAATTTCTATGAGCGAGAATCATAAGCCTCTAATCTAAAGTAACTATGGTGCACGTAACTAAATGTACAACAATACTAAACATTGCGTTATAGATACAGAGATATATTTATCAGGAACTCGAAAAGTTTCAGAAAAGAACCTAGAAATGTTTCAGATACAACATAATAAACATTTATGGATGTCGGTCGCTACTCGCTTATGACTTGAACCAACATTGTTAGGGGGCGGACGGACGATAATTCACCTTATAATTAGCACTCTTATTTAACAAAAATGTCCACTTTCACGAGGCACTCCACAAAATTTTCCTTTATTTATGACCGACGGTTTAATTTTAAAACGATTGTCTCGGTTCTTAGTACATTTTTAAGCTAGTTTTGAAAACTCTTAAAAATTTCGGACACGCAACATTGATAAAACGGTTTCATCAAGTTCTGTGACAGGCTAGTCGCAATCAAAATTAGAATCAGAAAAATCTTTATTCACGAGGTACATACAAGGGGTACTTGTGCGCGTCGACATTTTTATAAACTACCTCCGGATCGGAATCGCGGCCACACACTGAGATTATCTGGTGAAAGAAACTTGTCTCTTTTCAATACTGATAGTTACATTATAAACTAGATACATAAACATCCGCGGACAAGTTATACAAATTGAATCCAACCTCAAAGTAAGCAAATTATATGCTTGTCTTATAGGTGTTAGTCAACGATCGTAATACATAGAAATACTTAAATGGGTACCAGAATATACCTAGTCTTGCCATAAATATTGTAATAAAGAAAAAAAATATTTTTTTAACTGCAAATAACATATATTACTTTTACAGTGTGTTAGTTTAATACATAAATATACAACAATTAAAAATATAAAAAGCTTATTCGAAGTGGTCTCCATTGGCTGCAATACAGTCCTTTAAACGTTGAGGCCAGTTATCAATAGAAGCACGCACTCTTTCCATGGGAAAATTCTTCACTGCCAATCGTATAGATTGTTTTAGGGACTCCAAATTATCATGGCGTTTAGAGCAAGCTGTACTCTCTAAAACTGACCATAAATCATAATCCAGCGGATTAAGATCGGGACTAGACGACGGCCAGTCTTCAGCTCTGATGAAGTCCGAAACGTTCGCTTCCAACCAAGACTGCGTGGACCGAGCTTTATGACCCGGCGCCGAGTCTTGCTGGAAGGACCATACTTGGTTATTGAACATGGTGATGTTAAGGGGCTTAACTACCTTCTCAAGAATGGTATCTTGATACACTTGTGCCGATGTTTTGATACCTTTTTCACAAAAATATGGCTCAGTCACTCCTTCATAGCTAACACCCCACCAAACCATCACTGAAGTTGGATAATGTCCACGTTGCACTCTGTCGACTAATTGGGAAGCTTCCTTAGAGCTTTGAGCATAAATACGGTCATTTTGTTTGTTAAAATGTTGCTCAATTGTAAAAATTTTCTCATCCGTAAACAAAATTTTTCTGTGACCTCCCTTTGCGTACCGCTTCAGTAATTGTTTCGATTTTACGACCCTATTCTTCTTTAAATTATCAGTTAAGAAATGACCAGAGCGTCTCTTATAGGCTGCAAGTCCTAAGTCATCTTTTAAAATACGCGACATGGTTCTAGGTGCTATCTTCATTTCCCGAGATAAAATCTTTTGCTTTCGGACAGGATTTCTTCGAATTCTTTCCCTTACTGCTTTGACCACCTTTTTCGTACGAACACTACGTGGACGGCCAGATCTTTTTCTGTCACAAACAGAGGAAGTCTCATTGTACCTATTAATAGCCCGGTACACAAACATTTTACTAAAACCAAGTGTATGGAGAGTTTTAAAAATTGCATTTGGCTCCATACCTACTTTGTGTAATGCAATCACAGCGATTCGGTTCTCTTTATCACCCCACTCCATTTTAATATCGCAAAATATTGTACAATGTATTGGCGCCAAAATGAGAAAACACAATGAACAATCGTATAAAAATGACAGATTCGAAATTCAAATGTAATATTTTTTTATTTTTAAGTGTAACAGTATTTATGGCCAGACTAAGTATTTAATAAACACCAAGTCCCGGAAATGCAGACATCTAAATGTTCATGACACAAATGCCTGCCTCCATCGGAAATTGAACCTGAGCCTACCGGTTGGTCAGTGTAATTAGGCGTATACGTTAGCCACTTGAACAACGAGGCGATCAAAGATAAAAATGCAAATTACAAAATAATTTTAACTGAAATGAAAAGTGTAACAAAGTAGGTACAACAAATCGCATTACAAATTGCAGTGCGAGATTGAAACCTCTATCCCCATTCATGTTTGTCTTCCAAATACTGAGACCTTATAATCTTATAACCTTTCTTACATAATTTTGCTTTGATACATTTTTTAAAATTAAGATAGATCTCTAACAACACTGGGCAGCTATTGTAGAAACGTATACATTGACTCAAAAAGGATTTACTAATTTCATGGAGACGAGTCTTGTATACTGCTAGATTATTTTTATTTTTCGTATGTACATAGTGAACATCAATCACATTTTTTTAAACATACATTACCATACACCTTATACACCTTAGATGTTATAACAGCGTCATTGTCCAGTTGCCAGCTTAATACAATTCATGTACGTATAGATTTAACCAGCTACCTTAACCTTCGGTAGGGAACACGACAGTGGCAAATACTGTCATTATAACGTCTCGAATAAGTAAGACGATGGGTCGCTATCTACTGTTTAGCAATTTAAGCATTTAGATATTTAAAAAAAATCCTCCAAAAAGTAACACTCCAAACACAGATCAATTTTTCAAGACAGGTAATGCCATGCCATGAAAGGATTTAATTTTACATAAAGACATAACCATCTTGAGCCGAACTCGTTCAAAAGTCAAAATCAGGTTGAGAGTTTTCTTTGACTTTCGCGGTGTTGTGCACTCGAAATTCTTGCAGGAAGGTAAATAAGCAATGTTACTTGCGTAATGCGGCGTTTTAAAAGCGCTAATTCGACGAGAAAGGCCCGTAGGGTTACTCTTGAATCTCGATATCATGCGAATTGGAAATTGGAATCGGATAATATGTCATTTTAGGTACTTTTGAACGTAGTACCATCGGATCATAACATTCAGTTAGAAATAATTTCAAAGAATTCGATAACATCATTTATCATTTACTTAGTTTAGTACTTACTTTAATACCTTAGTTTCGCACCACTATACTGCACCTTCGCAAAAGGCCATCATTGTGAACGAATTTTGACCAAACACTCAACACTTCATCATCAAGCAATCAAATTATTGACCAAATATCGCTCTAGCCTATTTTTTTCTTTTTCCATAACTCAAATAACATATTACCACTTCGTGGCACCAGTTTTCAATTAGTAGGTATAAAAGAGAATTCACGGCGAGAAAACTCAATTTCCTAAACAGCAACTAAAAAATGTTTTGATAATTGGATTATTCGTTGACATAAGTGCATTGTTTTTGAAGGAGCATACTTTGAAGGTGATGAAGTAAATTTTGATGAATAACAACAGTTTGTGCATCAGTGACCTTTTATCCGTGATTTCTTGACATAGTAGTTAGAATACGAGTATAACGGTCTTATTTCAATCGCTGGGCAACCACAAGTTTTCTACGAACGCGTGAGTCATGAAACCGATGTTGAAAATATTGAAGTAGTTAGAATACTGATCTGGATCGGTACTACCTCCTAACCGACTCCTGCTGCCATTCTGTCAGTGCTCGATACCATAATCGCAGAGGGCATGGTAGACGGTAAATTTACTAAGGCTTAATATTCTTAGGTTGGCAATGTACCGTTACCATCTATAAAGCCTACAAACAGAGTATAGGTATTCCTTATAATCATAAATCTAACTGCTTTGTCTGCTGCTTGCTTTCGAATCTTGTAAGTGATTCCAAGTCATATGGCTCCCAACATATCGGATGAAGGTAAACATTCTCCAGACAGAGCTATCACAGCCATTACACCACCGCAAATATCACTATAATGTGCAGGGAAAGTAAACAGATAAAATTTGCAACGCATATGGAAGTAGGGTTGGCTGCTTTCATATTTTATAGCTAAAAAATATGTTTTTTGTTGTTTGTAATATGTGTGTATGTAGAGTGCACTAACTTTCCCGGAATCCGCTGCCTTACCTATTCCTATTGCTATAATGATAGTCTCATGTTTCTTTCAGGATGATAGGATAGCCAGTAGACTTGCATAATAGGACTACCATCCCGAACACAAGTCTCATACAATCCACGCCATCCAGATCACGTGTGTCTCTTACGATCATGACAGAAGTGTGCTTGTTCGCTATCTTTTAAAAAAAACAAGCAATCTTGACACAGGCGAGCACTAATGTTATATGTACACTTTGTATAATTGTACCGAACCGGGCCAGCTGACGTAAAACACTACCATAAAAAAGAGAAAACTGCTTTTTATGAAACCCTTAGTTATGTGTGCTTTCGGAGGTGTAAGGTAATACAAAACTGGACAATATACAACAATGATAACAAAACTTAAGCTATGTTTGCAAGTAAGTTAAAAATGTATACACCTGTGTTAATAAAAAAACCTATATTAATAGACATTGTTGTGCGTGCTTAAGGTCGCTTTTATGCGTTAACACATAGGATTAAGCAGATAATGTAGTTTCACGTCCCGGCAAAGCCTCTGGCAACCCTAAGTGTAAACGCCCTGATGTCTTCAGCAGGCGGCTGACAGATCGGCCACATCTGTCACGCGCTCTCCCGCGTCCCGCACACACGCGCCCCACGTGCTGTGGATGCGGTACTTTAACAAGGAGTACATTGTCATAACATTATTAAGAAAATATATGTTTAATGATAAGCTATATGAGCCAATCAAAATAAATAAGTTTGTCTGTGATAAAATCTGGATTGGGGATGCGATGACCCAACGCCATCCGGTGGTGGTCTAGTAATTTATTGGATTAGCCCACTAGTGGTAGCATACAGCTACCACTAGTGAATTAGTAGAATTTATTAATAGTAGAATTTGTTCACCTTTTTTTCTCATACAAAATGTTTTTTTTTTCGCTTATAGACATCAAACACGTTTAAGATGCAGAGATATTGTTAAGCCCGCCATTTTTAACCCCCAACAGAAAAAGAAGGGTGTTAAAAGTTTAAGGTGTCTTTGCGTGTTTGTGTGTCTGCCTGTGGCATCTTAACTTTAGAATGGAACAACATCGATTCTGGATTTTTCTGCTGAAAACTTGAAGTAATCAAGATGGTTCTTAACTACAAAACATATTTTGTGAGGGACAATTGAACATTTCTAATTTTAGAATTAGTCATGTGATGTAGCAAACATGCTGGCGAAACTACGTGCTTGTCACATAGTAAGTAGGTACATCAAAGAATACTGTTGGTTTTAAAGTGTAAGTACTTACGGCAAGAGTAATGTTTACATTATTTAAGATAAGACCGCTGGTTCGGTCATGTGGAAAGAATGTCAGATGTAAGATTGACAAAGCAGATACACAATGCGAATGAGGATGGATGTAGGTACCGAGGAGACCGAGGTCGAAATTCCACGATCAGATCACTCGGATAATATCCGAGGGTATATATGAGGGTGGAGTCTCCGAAACCGGCGTGTTTGTATGATAAGGATAATGAATGTGAGAAGGAAGCTAGACAGGTTTCTCAGGATCCTGAGGTCTGGCACTCGATACTCTCTGCCTACCGAGTAAGAGACTTAGCCTGAAGATACGTATGTAAGATAATATAACTTATCGAAAGAAGTTGGACCACTTTCCATACAAAATTTGATCTGGAACCAACAAACATTTCATAATGCTAGAATAATATAAGAACATAAAATAGAAAATAAGAACTCGATTCAATTAATGCTATTCTCTGAAATCAAATCTGTGTCACGGACACTTTCTTTTTTAACTATATTTACAAAAAAATACACAAAATTTGAGGTGACGTTCCTTTGGAAAATCATTATTTTAATACACTAAAACTGTTCAAATTATGGAAAAATAGTTTAAAGTATCCTCAATGACGGAACCGAATTTGATAATAAAAGTATAGTATCTTCACGCCCATATCCCCGAAGAGGTAGGCAGAGGCACAACCAGGGCACCCACGACTAGCCGAAAACACTAAGTCCCACAATGTGATAGGTGACAAGCCAACCGGGCACATTTCCAATCCCGACCAACATTTTGATAATAAAACACATTTTTTCGTAATGTACGTATAAAAAACTTGTTTATAAATATTTGATGTCAATAGTAGGTAGATGTCGCAGCTCAGGCCTAAGAGATTTAGTGGTTAAATTGAACATTTCTTTACAGTTCAGGCAAAGCACACACTCTGTCAGGCCTTCTAAGACGTAACATATTGTTGATTTTTTATTATAACTTTAATATATTTAACTCTCTTTTTAGGTCTAGCACTTATTTGAACAGAAACAAAACAACAAACGAAAAAGTTTTTGTATTGTCCGTAACATAAAAGGTTGTCAAAAAATAAAAATAATTTAGACTGCAGTCATGAATAAACTCGTATACCTATTCCTGTTCAAAATATATTGAAACGAGTAATTTAAATACTCTTTAGCAAGCGTATTGAGATTAAGTGTTCGTTAGATTTTGATATTGAGACGCTTCATTAAAATTTAGTTTAGTTATTACTGATTAATTATTATGTCTGGTTGGGCTAAGGGCGGATTTGGTCCATGTCCTTTGAAGTTTGCAGCGAGAAACCATACATTTAATTTTACATTCGTGTGTAACTTCCTACTGGTAAAACCTGGTTAAAGTAATATTTTAGCATAGGGTCAGTGCTCTCTAGTTTTGTGAACAGTTCTGAAACCGCGGGGAGGGTTGGGGTCTTGCATGGATGGCCTTATATTCCAGCCGTAAGATAGGCACATCAGTAACATTCATGTAACTACAAGTGACGGCAATCTCTTAAAATCGGAACTAGCTATCTTAGTACACAATCTTATAAAATCTTATAAATATCAATATCGATTAAATGTATTTGATATAAATTGAGATAATAATATTTATCTTTTATATCGACCCATTGACGTAAATTGCGATTTCACAGAATTTCAGTTTTTGGAATGGGCGTCAGCATCTATCATTGCTTATTAGTCAAGTTTGATTCGAATTAAGTTATCAGATTAAACAAAATCAGTCTCGGATAAAGAATTCCAAACCAGTCATAAGTCGTCATAGAAATTCATGTATTTTTAATTTTTATTACAAAGAACTTATTTCCGAGGTGGTTCGATTGCCACCAAACCTTGCTGGTCGAGTGGCTAGCGTTCACGCCTTACTACAATGACCAACCGCGAGATTGGGGTTCGATTCCCGACGAGGGCAGGCATTTGTGTAATGAACATATAGATGTTTGCATTTCCGGATCTGGGTGTTCATTATATTTATTCTGGTATTTATTTAAATATTTCTGTGTATTAGAAGTATTTTCTAACACCCATAACACAAGCATACAATTTGCTTAATTTTAGTTAAGAAAAAATTTGTGCAACTTGTCCAGAAAATAAAATAAAAGATTTGTCGGCAACGAAGAAACAGGCGATACATTAATTTCTTCGTGAATACATCGCTTGTGCACTCTAACTGGACTAAACAGTATAAAATGCCTCCAACATTGATGAATTTTACTTAATATATACTCTTAATTTAAAATTTTTACGAATAAACTGCGAATATCTTTTCCCTAGATGACGCTGGCTATGGCTATTTTGATATTTAATTTTGTAGAAAACAGTTTTGCCCGGTATTGGTTAAGTATGTGCCCGGTTGGCGATAGGCTTGTCACCTATCGCATTGTGGGACTTAGTGTCTGGGTGCCCTGGTTTTGCTTTTGACTATCTCCTAGGAGATACGAGCTTGAAGATACTTTTTGTTTATGTTCATCATACGAATACATGTCCTTTTGATAAATCGAACCCATGTTTCGTTAGTTGTGTTGTTTGTGGTTGTCGTATTTAGTCGCGTAATGTCGGTTAAAGAGCTTAAATGAACTGCAAAATAAATAATATCTAATTGTGCAGTTAAATACACTCAGTATTTAACTGCACAATTAGATTTAGGCGCTGGGATATTTCTCGAAACCTGCGTGTTTGTATAAAAAGTTTGATGAATGTGAAGGAAGCCATACAGGTTTATCAGGATCATTAGGTTTGGCACTCGATACTCTCTGCGTTCCTTGCCGGGGCATTTGGCGTAAAAATATGTATGTATATGTTAAAAGACGTGTACGTTCAAATTTATCCCTACGTTCCGGATTTCAAGTTCTTCAAGTGTTGTATATGTCTGTAATTCCTTAACTACAAAACTTATGCCTTGAACAAAGCTACGGGACAATTTTTATAGCATATACCTTCCTACTACAAGTCTAAATATGAATAAATTAAGTCAAACTTCGCGTTAATAAATTATAGCCCAATTTACATTTTGAATTTCACCCCTTTTCCAGGGGAACCTCTTTAGTGAGCAAAATAAAAAGTATCCTATTACCTTCCACATAACATGATGTTCCTGCCATTACGAACGGTTCAAAATTTGGCGTGAATCATAGTCATGATACATACAGGCACAAGACAGACAGAAAGTCACACAGACAAAAATTATATATAGAAAGATTATATTTCTGTAAAAGCTGTGAATTAAAAATAGCAATACTCTTGCTTTATAAAATTAAACAGTGTTTCACATTCGAAAAGAAAAAATCTTACGCACACGCACACACACACACACACACACACACACACACACACACACACACACACACACACACACACGCGCGCACGCACGCACGCACGCACGCACACTCACACTTTACTCATATATTTTTATGCCTCGTCCAAAATGATTTGTGCATCATATTCCCAAAACTAATGCGATAAGAGAGCAGTGTAATGGCGATAGTGGATCCCATCACGGGGGAAGGGGAGAAGAGGGATGCAACGGCCGCACGCCATTCATTTGCCAAATTTTCTTGGTTTAAAGATTTTTTATCACTGGTTATAGTTTTCTTTTAAGGAACTCGTTGCGGAGTTCGACTTGAATTCCTATATTCAAGAATTTAGTCTGCTAACGGATAATGGTTCGTTAATTATAGGGACCAGACTTCAGTCGATATCCAACAGACTACAACAGAGACAAAAGGTACTCTGAAGGACGTAGTAGGAACGACAGTTTTTGTTACAAACTAGCAGCCAATTTTCTGATAATAAGAAATACACTTGCACTTAAGGTAGTCAATCAAGTCAAAAAAGTCAAACCGGATGTTATGTACACCTCCTGCGTAGAAAAGTTTACCGGCTCCATTACCCTCCCTAATTTTTAGTAAAAAGTTAAGTTTTTACACGCTTTATATTATCTTAGGTCTTACGTATGTATATATTAATTATTAATGTATAATGTATGAATAAGTGTATGTATGTAAGTATGTATGTATGAATGAGTATGTGCATGCATGTATGTATGTATCGGAATCTTTGAGCTCAATATTTTTCCTGATTATTTTGCCGTAACAATAATTTAACACTAAAACTAAAAAGACCAACTTCAATGTCAAGGAAAAAGTCCCTGCAATGCTATGATTAGATCCAGATTTCGTGGTAATAGAACCTTCGGGAAGTAGGCTCTTTCAAATAAAAAAGAATTTTTAAAATCTTTTTTTTTCTTTTTAAAAAATTTTAAATTCATAAAGAAACTATCGGAACAATATGTGTGTTCATAAGATGTCACAAAATATTTAAGTATCCAAATATTTTCTTCCACATTTTGGTGTGCAAATATTTAAATTTTCATAAAAAATATGATTTAATTACATTTATTTTAAGTTTTTATCAAATTATTTATTTTATATTTTATATTGTACTAGCTGCACCCCGCGGTTTCACCCGCGTAAGTGCCAATCCCGCGGGAACTCCGGGATAAAAAGTAGCCTATATGTTATTCTGGGTCTTCAGCTACCTACATACCAAATTTCATCGTAATCGGCTTTGTAGTTTTTGCGTGAAAGAGTAACAAACATCCATACATACAAACTTTCGCATTTATAATATTAATAGGATTTATCATATAAACTAATTATCTAATATAATTTATTATTATTATTATTATTTATTTAATGACTACTATAATTTGATTTTAAATATGTAATTAAATTATGTTTTTTTATCTTCCCTAAGCTACCAGCATTTTCAAACCTAGCCAGTCACGACAAGAAACGGCGAAACAAACTCCTCTGTAACCAAGATATCTTTCATTATATTAAGTTTTTAATTGTTACAAATATTTCACTATGATGCTTTTTTTGCAAAAACAAAATAATCCTTGACACTATGTTTTCTCTAAAAGAAATTAAAATACCTTCTTTTCGACCGCATCGTTGGTCGAGTGGCTAGCGTACACGCCTAACCACATTGACCAACCGCGAGGCTTAGGTTCGATTATCGATGGGATCGATGCCTGCATTTCTGGGTCTGGGTGTTTATTAAATTTATTCTGGTATCTATTTAAGTATTTATATATAATAGTATCGTTGACTAACACCCATAACACAAGCATATATTTTTGCTTACTTTGGGGTTATATTCAATTTATGTTACTTGTCTAGGGACATTTATTTATTTATTTATTTCGAAATCTTTTTAATGGAAGTGATTTAAGATTATCAGGAATTTATTCTTGTACGAATGGACAAGTAGTAAACATTATTTTTGTCTGCATTAGTTTTTGGTTCGCCATTTATTTTCTATCTTCTTATTGTATCATATGCTTATTATATTTTCGATATTTCTAAAACGTAAAATATCTAGTACTATCCAGAGTCAAGATATGCAAAGTAAAGGTAAAATTTTGAGTTTAGTTTTACTACAATCCCGTTTTTATTATTATTTTCATTTTCACGTAACGAGGCGAGCAGGAAATTTGAACATAAGAACTATCTAAGAAGTAAATCAGACACAACCAAGGCCAACTTTCATTATAAGATTAAAAAATGTTTGCTTTGGTGTCATTATAATATCTGTTACAGACTAAATAAATATAAGATAAATGAATTTGCTCGTTTTCGGCTGAGGTTTGTAGACGGAAAGATGGCGGTTTTTTTATATAAATAATTAATTATGCACAAAAAATCACTCGTTATTAAGTTGAATGTAAAAAAATATATCTAAGGGCCACTTGCACGATCCTGGTTTAAGTATTTAACACTGAGTTAGCTCCTAACTAGGGTTAAATCACCTTACATTTGACAGTTTAACTCAATATTAACCGTAACCCGAGAATGTGCAAGTGGCCCTAAGTGGGGTAAATGGAGAGTTTCCCTTACAATTATTGTGCAAACTCATAATCGTGTAAAACAACACGGATTGTCTTTAATACAATATATGAATAAAGTGGACCCTATGCCGTTGTATGTTTTTATTGAAGGGGTTGATGCCACCATGCCTATATTTTTTATCAAGCTAAAGCACAGCAATGATTAGAACGATCAACTGAATGAAGCTTTTGTACCTACTATAAAGTTTGTTCTGACAGTCCATACTATACGTATGTGCATGCGAGTTTCAAATTGTTAACCGATACGACACGTACATGCGTACTTTTTTTTTAAAAAATGTTAAGAGCCAAACGGTTTACAAAAAATATGTAAAGTAATTGATGTAAGGGGGTATTTTCATAAAAATTCATGTACCGGTCCGGCGTCGGACTTGATTTTTTGAGGTCCCGGGTCGGGAAACAAAAATAATACAAAAAGAGTGTATTTTCAAATTTCTATTAAATATCACGTTGCCCGGGATTGTATGTATGCCCGGTTGGCTTGCCACCTATCACATTGTGGGACATAGTGTATTTGGATAGTTGTGGGTGCCCTGGTTGTGCCTTTGCCTACCTCTTCGGGCATGTGGACATGAAGATACTTTACCAACAGATACTATAGAATAATAAAACTATAGAAGAGTCAAAACTGTATATTGAAAACTTTCGAAAATAAACATGTAAAGGAGACTAAAAAGGGAAGCAGACAACATATTAATTACCATTTTTAGGTATTTTGTCTGTCTGTCTGTCTTTATTCCGACCGCGATTTACGTCAAACCTACTGAACCGAATAGTAGGAATCAAACCTAATCACATTTTGAAATTTTGTTATATATATTTGTTATATATGGTTTGAATATAAATAACAAATTTGTATAAATTTTAAAAATATTTGCACGCCACTATGTGTTAGAATATGTTGGTATAAATATATATTTCTTGTAACAAGTACTTTTTATGCTGCTCATTGAAAGCGTTCCTGTATGTACATATAAAGTGACAGATAGCTTGAAATTCGAAATGTAGCTAGAAATATTAATTGTACGTACAGATCAAATTTACACTTTACTTTTTTATATCTTTAAGCCAAGTTCCCTTGCAGGGTACGGAAAGAATAACGAGTGCCAAGTTTACGAAGTTCGTCGGGCAAGCAAGTCTATATAATAAGAATTAATAAAACTGCTACAAAATACCTTGGATAAAAAGGCAGTCGAACTGTAAAACTTGTGTAACATTTCAAGAGGTTCTTGAAGAATTACACCTTGTTAGATATTCACTTAGATATTCTTTATGTTTGATGGAGAAATAATGCAAGGTTACATAGAGTAGTCTGGTCACAGAGACACCGTCCATATCATTAATATTTGTTAAGTCAAAGATACTTGTAGTATATTTAACCTGGTTTTATCTTAGTGGTTTATAATGCATAGTATATCTATAATTAATATTCACAATATTATTTTCAGTATCTGTAAAAACTGATAATGCCAACGCTTTGATAATAGCGAACGATCGAAACGGTTTTGTGGTATATACCTTATTATCCTGGGCATAAAATGGGATACTTTTTATCCTGGAAAAATACGTAAAAAAAATAATTTTTCGGTTTTATCACGCGAAGACCGACATCCGCGCGGACTAAGTCGCGGGCGGAAGCTAGTTTAAAAAAAACATTAAATTTTCATAGGTCTTCTTTGACACAATGTGCAGAATTGTTATTTCAAAGTTGGCAGTTTAAATCGCTTTATTTTTGGTTACTTTTGTTATTTTAGTTTTTAGTATTGTTTTTTATGATTAATCTGTATACTTATTTCAATTTCCTGAAGCAGAAGAACAAATACACTGCAATGCAGCAAGATAGTAAAGTGATAAAAACTCACGTCATGCTATCCCCTATGTAGATTTGTAAACAAAGATAGTGTTGTTATCTATCAATGCAGAAGCCCACCTCGGTATAAAAAGAACCTACAATTAGTAAGGTACGTATATTATACTTACGTTAGTTACGTTAGACAGAGCAAATTAAATAACAAAATGGTTTCAGACTTCAGAAAGAAGAAGCTATTACACGTTTTCACTTCATTCTTCGATAGGAATGGCAGTGGGTCTATTGATAAGAAAGATTTTGAGCTAGCTGTTGAAAATATATCCAAGTTACGAGGATGGAGTTCAGGTAGTGCCAAATATAAAGAAATAGAAAGCTCGCTGATGAAGATTTGGGATGCTCTTCAAAGTCGCGCTGATGCCGACAACGATGGACAAGTTTCTACTGAGGAATGGTATTCCATGTGGGATGAATATGCCAAAAACCCATCATCTCCATTCGAATGGCAAACCCTGTATTGTAAATTTATCTTCCAATTGGAAGATGCTAGTGGAGACGGTGCTATAGACGGCGAAGAATTCTCATCGGTCTACGCGTCCTTTGGTGTTAATAAAGAAGAAGCTTTGGATGCTTTTAAGAAAATGGCAGGCGGAAAATCTAGTGTTAGTTGGGCAGATTTCCAGAATTTATGGAAAGAATATTTTGTTTCTGAAGATGCAAATGCTTCAGGAAACTACATTTTCGGAAAGACCAGTTTTTGACTTCACTAATTATGTGTAAATATTGCGATTTCTGATTTTGGAGTTTGCTATTGGACGTTTGTATGATTGTTAATTTACTCTAGTATCACTCATAATTATATTAATGTATATCTAAGTCAGTAGGATAAAATTCAAATTATTATTATTTTGGCGTAAACTGTAGCTTTACAACTTAATTTAAATTTAAAATCATAAATATATAAAATTTCTTGACAATTAATTCCTTTTAATTTTTCCAAGAGTTCACTACCCAGACCAGTTCTGGTACATACAGTACCTATAGTTTCGAGTAAATCTTTTTTGATTATTCTTATTCTTTAATGCTCATTATTATTATGAATCCCATCATTTGAAAAAGAAGTAAAAATAAATTTAATAATGAATTTCAACATCTCATTCTACTTTCACCACTTTTAAATGATGTTTAACATAGAATGTTTTATAAAATATTTCGGAGTTCGTAGATTACAAACTATAAAATAACTTATCTTCTCAGTTACACAACCTTTGATGACAAAAGATAATAATTATTGCCAAAGTTGTGTTCTGTGCTGAGGGTAAGATAGCTGGTTGATTTACCCCCTTTTTGGTCCGGCTCCTTTGCAAAATAGACCATCTGCCTTCCTATGCCAGACAGGTCGTAAAAGGCGAGCATATGCTTACCAACACTAACACCGTGACATCTGACTAGGTGGTAGAGTCTCGCAGCGACTCTCCCAGATTGGTACCACCGCCTTACCTATTCCTGCTGCCATTATGTTAGCGCTTGCCGTTGACGTGTTTCGGTTCGGAGGATAAGGTAGCCGGTAAACTTACTTTTGCCCGAGGCGTAATATCCCGGCCTTAGGTTGGCAATGCACCATTACCACCTTTGATGTCTCTAGGTGGCGTGAATTTCTTATCACCAGGAAATTAATTTGCTTGTTTGCCTTCCAATGTCATAAAAAAAAATAAAGATTTGAACACGTCAGTTAAGATCCCGGCCATGTATAGGTATGTTATTATACTCTTTGCCGGTCAGTAACATTTACGGTGTCTTTAGCCGACGGTTACTTCTCACTATAAGAACTTGGTGCTTGGTGCTTGTTCGAACGCGATACCTTATCGCGTCATCATAGAGAGTATAGTAAGTAGCTCTAACATTCTAGTGAATGAGGTATTTGACGTTTGCAAAAGTTTGAATTGCAATTGTAAGAAAATACTGTAACGATTTCTGGAGATTATAAAAATTTGTTTCCGAATTTGCTAAAGAAATTCAAACTCTTTGAAAACTCATTGTTTTGTATCAAGACAATAAAGCGTCCAGCGGGGCTATTCCGTATCTTTTAAGTGATGATCACTGGGTAAAGTGTACATCAAATAGATGTTAAATTAGTGTTTTGTATTTGCTATCTCTATTGTATTTCTTTTGCTCACTGGAGATAGCAAATATCAAACACGTCATTTGACAGCTACTTGATGTACACTTTACCCAGTGATCATCACTAAGAAGATACGGAATCAGCCCTCAGAGAGGAAGCCGTAGTTTGTGTGTGACACTTATCAAAATATATCCCATAGAGATGGAATACCTTAAGGAACTCGCATAATGCGGATAATTTATATAACAGATACCAATAAGAACAATTGACTCATACATTATTCATACAGTTACATTAAATAATATGTATAGAATAGCAACAACGAATAAAACAGTATATAAACAGTAACAGTAAAACAAACTTAGCGTTTGTAACAAAATATATTTACTACTTCAAAATTTAACAACGACTGCGGTCTACTGCCTTTATTGACGTATTTGCATACACTGATAGTCGACATCAATAGGTGCTTCTTTTACAGGTATTCAAAGGGATTATTTAAATTAACAATATCAGTAGTAGCAATTAGTTTATGCCAAAAACAACTTGATTAAATAAGTAATTGATTCCGATATACAAGCAAGAGAATGCGATATACTTTAATACACTCAATACATTTATGATTGCCAACACAAATCTTGGCAATGTCATATAAATAAAATAAATAAATATCCATGGACAAGGCACACAAATTGAATCTAGCTCCAAAGTAAGCAAATTATATCTATACTTCTGTTATGGGTGTTAGTCAACGATTCTAATACATAGAAATACTGAAATAGGTACCAGAGTAAATTGAATAAACACCTAGTTTCGAAAATGAACTACATGTTCATCACACAAATGCCTGTTCGCGTCGGGAATCTAACCCGAGCCTCGCGGTTGGTCAATGCGTGGAGGCGTGTACGCTAGCCACTCGACCAACGAGGCGGTCAAATGTATACATACTTAAAATAATATCTATTCGCCCATTAACCTAAACAATGGTGATGCCGGTAGCTATCACAATCAGACGTTCTGGTTTGAAATGTAAGAAATTGAATGAAATAAATACATAATATTATCGTTTTAGGTGCCCTTACATACCGACAATTTGCATACAACATATACGTAAACATTATTTTGTTCTTGTGTGTGTATTGACACTAAATAAGTGACTATTTTTCTTGCCATTTCACTAGATGTCGATAAAAGTTTCAGGGTCACAGTCCATGGCCACAATCACAGAAGGGAGTAACATTGGTCTGAAAACATGTAATTTAAAGTAGTCTACTTTCATATAAATTTATGGTGACGCTGCGTAAGTACGCAGGCGAGACTGCCTTAGGCCCTTTAAGCCAGTGTTTTTATCTTTCCAAGAGTCCTGTGATATATTATGAGCTGCCTGGGACCGACGTTTCAATGGGTTTTAGTTTTAAAATATTAAATGTACCTGCTATTTATATAATTCTGGCAAGACATTAGTCACTGCAAACGTAGGCATTAATAAAAATAAAATTTATTTTATTATAGGATTATTTTTCACAGATAGTCACTGCAAAATGTAAGCAATACATAATAAAAATGTAATGGATTTCTATTTGTCTTTTAAGAGACAAACAAGTGTCGATGGAAGTTCTGGTAGTAAGATGGTTGCGGATTGTTATAAAACCTTTTACACCATAACATTACAGAGACAAGAAGTGACTTTACGCCGGAAGTAATAGGATAGGCGATTATACGAAACCTTGCAAGTCCTCAGAAGATTACACCACATAGACCCAATATATCACTTCTTCGACCTTCAGCTGCTTATTATTGAAGTGAAAACTTCTTTAGCGGCGTTGCGCACTTTTTTTGGAATGGGTAAAAATTCCTAAACTTGCGTCAAATCGTCAGAACGTAAGGCGGCGCACTGCGCTTGCACTAATAAGACGGCGCGAGATCTAATCTAAAATGTAGATTCATTGCTGTTTTTGTATTGCTTAGATATTTGCGAAGAGTATAGGATGCGCAATAATAATACACTGCAATATACCTACCAAAACATTCTCACAGATAGCAGATACGTATAATATCAACAGACATTGCTCTATTTGTTCCATCTTGAAAATTAGCTTTATGTGTAGAGAGCAACGTTCGTTGTACAGATAATATAACGACGCTCCTAACCGTCAGGTGGTTTTTATTTAGCGAGTTTTTGTCAAGCCATACGCAGGTTATTGATATGAAAATAATATTTGTGCATAAATTATAGTATTTTCATACCGATAATTAAAGCATTTCGTGCAAAATTATTCCTTAACCATTCAAAAATATCAAAGATGCACAACGTTAATATTCAAGTTTTCACTTCTGCCGGCACTCCCAGAGTGCAACCCGTCTTTGCTTTGCTTTATTATTGATATGTTTGTTGCGAGATTGTTAGGCCGATAGCCAACTGATTTTTATCGTTCTTATTTAAAAAATAGCTCATTAATCCGATGTGGTCTCATATTAATTATATAAATAAAATAAAGCAGCCAACTGCGACCCAGACTCGCCCATGAAGGATTTCGTAGCAGTAATCATAATATAAAAGTTATTCAATTTAATTTAAGTTCTTTAATGTAATTTACTATTACAGTAGTCTAATCTTTGATTTCACTTTTGCGATTGCACAGATTCATAATATCAGACATTGTATTAAAAAGCTTTTACTACACGGATGCGCTATTCTAATTTACTTGACAGTGAATCACAACTATTTTAAGATATTACAGTTCCTATTTAAAAAAAAACTACTAGATCTTGATTAATTTTTACTGGAAGTTTACATGGTAATGTACATCATAATATATATTTTTTTAGTTTTGTCGTTCTTTTATTTTAGGTGTTACAGGGGAAATGTCTCTAGCGCAAACTATTCAGTTTAGAAAAAAAAATAAGGAAAAAAATATCATCTAATATAACTTTTATAACATTTTTAAGACCTTTCCATAGATACCATACACATATAGATTTGATGAAAAAATTTTGAGTTTTAGTTCTAAGTATGGGGAACCGTCAAAATGTAT
The DNA here is from genome assembly GCA_002245505.1 of Calephelis nemesis. Taxonomy (NCBI): domain Eukaryota; kingdom Metazoa; phylum Arthropoda; class Insecta; order Lepidoptera; family Riodinidae; genus Calephelis; species Calephelis nemesis. The sequence continues at coordinate 88,671 of NJDD01001582.1, forward strand.
TGTTATTTTTCTACCTTTATATGAAAAACTTGAAAACGGTTTACAGAATACACCAAGTTTTGGAAAAAGCAGCTATGACATACGGATGGGTAGACAGACAGATGTGACGAATCTCTAATGGTTTCGTTTTTGTTGCCTTTGGCCACGGTATCCTAATAAGTGATATGAACAAAAATTTACGCATTGCTAAAAACTTAAATAAAATTTATAACAGACAATTTCAGAATTATTTGCGAATTTCTCATCACTTGGCATTAGCGGCTACATAACAATTTTTATGGATTAGAGGATTGTATTTTCCATTTCCCTGCAAATTTCGCGGTTTTTCTTTTCAAAGGAACCTTTTTCCACACAATAACAAAAACAACAAAAAAAGAATTTGCAAAATTGATTCATCTGTACAGGCGTGACCACTCGAAATGTGGATTCATTTTTATATGAATAGATTATTCGAATAAGGGACTATAAAATCGTGACATGGTACCTATTAAAATAGTTGGAGTCGGTTTATGTAGTTTTATTAGGCTTGTATTTAACTATATTATTTCTTCTAAAGATAGGCAGGCTTTAGAGAGACTGAAAAGAATTAATCAAATCGATAGATGTAGGCCTAGAAAGTATTCATTAACTACTCACGCTTTAAAATATTTTTTTAACTAACTTTGATTAATTAGTTCGGCTCCTATTTTTTCTTCACTAATTTAAAAAAAATCTTAAATTCCAAGGTGGTTCTACTGCTAATAAGTCTGGATCGGATGACACAATTCCAGGAAAATTGGAAAAAGATTTATTTAAAAGACAAAAAAGATATAAAAAATATATTGCTCAGGATTGAATATGTGCCCAGTTGGCTATAGGCTTGCCACCTATCACACTGTGGCACTTAGTGTCCGGCTAATCGTGGATGCCCTGTTGTGCCTCTGACTATCTCTTCGGGATATAGTACATGAAGATACTTTTTTTTAAATATATTATTATTTAAACGAAGTCGGTTTTTTGTAGTTTTAATACGGTAAGATTCTCCTACACCTACATATTAATTAATAAACATAGACTTCAGTAGTCTAAGGTTCAAACTGGTGCTATAAACTTTTTTCTCTGTCATCTTATATATAAAATTCTCGTGTCACAATGTTCGTTTCCATACTCCTCTTAAACGGCTTGACTGAGTTTCATGAAATTTTGTGAGCATATTGAGTAGGTCTGAGAATCGGCCAACATCTATTTTGTATAACCCTAAGTGATGAGGGTGAATCTTTTTCATACCCCTTAGTGATAAGGTTCAGGTTAAGGTTAAGGTTAAGGATCACCCCATTTTTTTCATAGCAGAACAACCTCTGCCGGGTCAACTAATACAGATTATACAGACAGATTTTATGAACTTGACTCATATTTTATTCTATTTATTAATAAGAGAGGGTGTGTTTTGCACTCAACTTCATAGCATTTCTTCAAGAACCCGAGAGATTTATGTAACAAATTATCCAAATCATTTAAACGTTTGTAAATTTACAACAAAAATCCTCCCGAAGTTTCGTACCATTAAATAAACCGCAAAACAATGGCAGCCGTTACTCGCAGCGACGTGGGTTGAATTGTAGCCATTATATTAGAAATTACTATTATTTTTAAAGACAGAATAAAAAAATATTTTTAATGAATGAATTATAATAAATAGCGGTAGTGTATTTAACTAGTTTATTTGATATTTTCCATCGTCGGAGCTTGGTAAAACTTACAAAATATGTTCATATCTTTAAATGAAGAAATACTTGTACTGTTTTAAGTATCACTTATAATTTATTTTTTGTAAATAGCCTACCTGTTTCGCTTATACATCATCATCAGGGCTAAAACCTAAACTACTAAACAATATTTTCGATTTGTAAACATAAATTCATTATACAGACAAGATGAATTGAGTAAAAAGTAAAAAAGTTTTTATTACAATCTTAGGTTAATCTTTTTACAGAGATGTTAATTGTTTTTCCAACTCCATGTATCTGGTATTGATATACTTTGTGTTTACAAAAGTATATTTTCAAATTAGTATACTTTGAAGTGACTTTTATCGATATGTTTCATTTAGTATCATCTTGTCGAACAAACATTAGCGACCAGCAATAGCCTCCCGTATTGTAGGTGCTGAAAGTGGACACAAATGTAAAATTAAATTTGTCTTTGCGCACCTGCCAAAAATACCAATTGGTGCTCAAAGTGGACTAGGCTAGGTGCCGAATGTGCAGGTGCCGAACAACTGGGTGCTCAAAGTGGATTACCTCGATGAATGAGGTTAAGGCCCCATACTCGGTCAGCCAGAAGAGCCAATCACCGCGCTCCCCCTTTCCATGGTTACTATGAACAATGGCGCTCTAAAGTAAACGTCTTAAGCGATAAATCACTATTTTTGACACTATAAAAGTAATTAAAAAAAATTGAAAAACTGAAACACTTATCTTTTAGGTATAGTACTTATCTATGTTTATGTTAAATCTGGTGTTGATATTTTCACAATTGAAGTAGACAGAAAGCAAAAGCTTTCAAAAAAGGGTTAACTTTTTGATTTTTTTCTATCGAGCAGAGTGAAATGAATCGTGTTTTGGAAACACTAGTCTTATAAAGCATATTCATGTTAATCTTGTGTATTTTTGTCACCAAAATCCATGATTGCTTTGTATGAAAAAAACAGTAAACTGCTGACGTATTTTAGCGTATATGGCCCCTTAATACCTTATAAAATTTGATGAATGATTTAAACAAATTAAATGATCCCCGTAACCGGAGTATTTCTGTCATGACAATACTGTCATAATTAACCAATAGTATCTCGTATAAGAAATCCTAGTTTTGTGTGAAGAAGCTTAGTCAGATGGTTCATCTAAGACACGTTTTACCGAGTTTATTTATGATATTGGCAAGCAAACAAGCAGACTGACTTCCTGATGGTAAGAAATTCACGCCGCCTAAAGACACAAAAGGTGGCAATGGTGCGTTGCCTACCTGAGGCCGGGATGTTAGACCTCGAGCAAAAGTAAGTTTACCGGCTACCTTACCTTCCAAACCGGAACACGTCATGACGTTATGGCGGCAGGAATAGGTAAGACGGTGGTACTAATCCGGGTGAGTCGCTGCGAAACTCTACCACCTAGTCAGATGTCACGGTGTTAGTGACGGTAAGCCTGTGCTCGCCTTTTACGAGCTATCTGGCAGGAAATCAGATGGTCTATTCGAGCTGTCTGGCAGTTCTAAATTATCTAGATTATAAAAGATATAAATTATGTATAAATTATAAGATATTTCTAAATTGCCACAATATTATGTTTGGCTGTAGCTAACAACTTCCCATTCCCAATTTAGAGGCTACAGCGATATTATCACATACCAAACAAACATATAATTTGGTCCATGCATCAACCCTTATCTCGCAAAAAACCATTACCCGTCTAACGTATGGCAGTTAGCAAATTGCTCATTGTTTTATTAATATTTATGGAAACCTTTCTGCTCAATTTCATGTTTTATTCATGGTGCCACAGTTTTTATCTGTGCACGTAATATATATTATTAAACGGGGGAAATGGCTATATCAACACATCTGTGTGTTTTACTTTTTGGTTTTCGATTTGGAAGATCTAGTTTTGGCTAATGTTAGTATGTATGGCTATATTGTACCTAGATATTTTGGGATATTTTTACTGGATTTAAATTTTACAAGCAAGGTATCGCATTGGCTTATAAGTCGCATATATTAGCATAGCAGCCTGTCCCAGTTTAACACGAGTAGACGATTTTCTATATATTACTAGCTGTTCCGGCGAACTTCGTTCCGCCCGTTCAGTCTATATGGGAAAAATAAAAATATCGTTTTACCTAATTCACTCGCTGTTGTAAGGGATAAAATGTACCCCAAGTCCTTCTCCCGGTTCTAAGCTACCTCTCCATTAATTTTCAGCTTAATCGGTTTAACTATCACGACTGATTCATCTTTCACACCTATTTTTTTGTTTTTATAGTGTATTCTGCTATATATACAAATCCAACAAATCAAAAGCCATGAAAATTAGTTCAGCAGATCTCGAGTTATAAGTTTTGTAACAAACCCGACTTTCTTTTATATATACAGATTATATATTAGTTGTTTGCCCGCGACTTCGTCAACGCAGAATAGTTACGATTTTCATCCAAACTTTCATTACCTATTGGAGCATTGGCTACCTTTGGGAGCAGGTTTAAAAAATAACCTTATGTTTGTGCTTTAAACTTTAGTATGTTTATCAAATTTAATCAAAATCGGGTAAGCCGTGAAAGAGTAACATACACACCGCCGTTTCCCCTCATGACTGCCCGCCGAATTTGCACATTGTGCGAACAATACTCGATCATTATTTTGCTGTGATGTTACTTCAAAAATGCGATATTTCTTAAGATATTTTAGAACTTTTAAAGGGGAATAGTTCTGTCATACATGATTTTTCCAAATCTTTAATCGTTTACGTAGTACACGTAGCGGAAACTCTAAATAGGAAAAAAAACTCCGATTTCAAATAGTCTTTATTGGTGCTCTCCGCTCTTAAAATTATTAAAATCGGACTAGCAGTTCCTAAGATTAGTGCGTTCAAGCAAACAAACAAACTCTTTAACATTATAGTATTAGTATAGATAAGGTTTATATAATATTTATAAACTTTTAAATGAATTATATTTACTACCATTTGGGCTTCTCATAAGACACTCTCTAAAACATAACACGACAATGGTAAGCACCGACAGCTTGGTATGTAATGGTAATGTTCTAGAAAAAACTTCTAGAGATATGGTACAATGTACATTTGTAGTGACAGATTTTAATTAGGGTTATTATCATGGGATGATTTCCTTATTCTTTGTCAAAGGAATAAATAATAGGAATTCGGCTAGTCGTGGGTGCTTTGGTTGTGCCTCTGCCTCGTTTTTGAGGATATGGGCGTTAAGATGCTTTTTCTTTTTTAACTTCATTATTATTGAAAATGTCGGTTTTTTGTAGTTTAATACGGTAAGATTTTCCAACACCTTCCGTCTAATTAATAAACATAAACTACATACAGTACTCTAAGGTTCAAACTGTTCTGTTCTTTGTTACTCTGTGATACAGACTATAATTTTATAAACTTGACCCATATTTTCTGACATTACTATACTTCTATTCCCCGAATGCATAGAAATTGAAATATATTTAGAGGTCAATGGCTGAATGTCAACTCTAGACAGTGTTTTGTTAAACAGATGTCTAAATTTTTTGTGGTAAGTACCCGCGACTTCGTCAGCGTAGTAGTCAGGTATAATTTGTGGTAGTATACCTACAGACAGATAGACATTAGCATGTATTATGTTAGTAGGTACGGATTCTATAAATTATCCCTGAAAGTAACATTGGTACCCACTTGAGATATTTCACATTGAAACTTGAAATTTGTGCATTCGATAAATAAGAACTGCCAACAGCTAGTATTAGTATTGGGTACCCTACTCTCGTCTTAATGTTGCATTTCCTAAACACAACTTATAACTGAAAATATTTTTTTGTTTCGTCTATTAAGATTCATTTTATATGATAAGACAGACGTTATGTCGGCACGAATAGGTATGGCGATGATACCAATCCGGGCGAGTTGCTGCGAAACTCTACCACTGTATGCTAAATGGTTAATCCAGTTTTATACAAATTGCTGCACAGGACTCTACTAACTGTCCTATATAGTATTTGATCTATGCTACTAACAATGACCTTGTTAGAAATTACCTACATAAGCCTTTACAAGCTGCCAGGCAGTAAGGCATATCATCTTTTCTACATACACAGGGGATCCGGACCAACAAGGAGAAAATGTTTGATATTTTCCATCGTCGGCGCTTGGTAAACTTCTAAATATTATTATTTTTAAATAAAAAAAACACTTGTACTATTTTACGCATCACTTATAATTTATCATTTTGTAAATAGCCTACCGGTTTCGCTTATACAGCATCATCAGGACTAGAACTTAAACTGCTAAACCATATTTCACTAAACAACATAAACTACTAAACAAGTGTTTCTTTATTTAAAAACTAGCTATTTCGGCGAACTTCGTTTCGCCCATTCAGATTGTATGAGAAAAACTAAAATGTTGTTTTTCCTAGTTTCCTCACTGTTGTACGGGATAAAATGTGTCCTACATCCTTCTCCCGGTTCTTAACTAAGTACCAATCAAATTTTTGTCTACTCGGTTAAGCCGACTAATACGTCTTTCTTTTATATATACATGTATCAACAAGGGGAAGGTGAATCACATTTCGAAATGTTTAATAAAAAATCGACTCTCAGGTTTTTAGACCTTTATTGAATGCGATTCACAATACTTATAATACGTTCCAGACAAGAAATGCAGTGAAGTCTTTCATGAGGATATGTAACCCCGCAGTTCAAGTGAGCCCATACAAATTCGACGGACATACCTCGATACCATAACAAATGTAACAAAAGCCTACAACCGTAGGTCTTATATTTGATATTGCGGTTGCAGACATACAGCCACTAGATACTAGTTTTTATATTAATTTTAAAATAAGTATATTTTAAATAAACCTAATCTTACAAGCCCGGATCAAGGTTCAATGTATTCAGAAGAAATGTATCATTTGAATGACATACATCGAAACCCTGCTCCGGAATTGTAAACCTAAGTTTTCTAGCCACTTTAACTGCTACACCAGACACAAATCTGTTCTCTTCTAGTGACCTATATACGAATTCTTCCCTTGCTGTTGCCCATATCTTCGACCCTCGACATAAGTAAGTAGTGAATTGTTGCGAAAAAATAATTTAGAAAAGAAATAATCCATATGTTTATTTTTTACGAAAATGGCGCGAACGGAGGAGTATGAAATTTGGCACACTTATAGTTTTTGTGTAAGAGAGGTGCAGAAAGCCAATATTTTTTAATAATAACGCTTTTGAAGTATGTACTTTAAATCAATAAATAAAACATTACCCACACTACCATGCATTTGACAGACACAAACAAATATATTGATGATAACGATAAAAGATAACAAATGGTGCACCATACAATTTGGAAACAAAGTAGTTGGTCTTGAAAAATGAAGATGGCGTTCTTATCAACGAGATATTAAAATTTATTATGGTCGAATTTCGACCAACGGGTTACCTATAGACTAAGTAAAACGATAAAAAAACGACTCCAATTAATTCATTACGAAGGCAGGGTGTGACAGTTATTATTTCAAGATGGTCCCACATGGTTGGTTTATCTATATTCAAATAAGTGTAACTCAAAAAACACTTGTCGGATCAAATTAGTATGGAACTACTTCCAGATTCGCCAAGTAATAAGGCATTACAAACCTGAAAAAATAAAAACTTTTAGTTGAATTGATAGCCTTCTTTGTTTGGAATAGTCTTCTTCGTCGTCTCGATATCATCTGACAATAAGTGATTGTACAACATTGCGCGAATTTGAACAGTGAAAAATCTCAGCTATTTTCTTCCGTTGATTTTGTTGAGTGATTCTAAGTTCTTAGAACTTAGAATCACTCAATCTCATCTCTTTGGTCTAGCGGTCCGGCGTCACATTTGACTTCCTGAGGTCCCCGGTATGATTCCCGAGTTGGGCAACTAAAAAATGATCGTTTTCAATTTTCTAATAAAAATAACGTTGCTCGGGATTGGATAACATGTGCCCGGTTGGCGATAGGCTTGCCACCTATCACATTGTGAGTCTAACAAAGCTCTTACCATAAGTTTACGGATTGTCGAGTTTACTACACTCGCTACCGTCTCTGTAAATTATTTGTATGGAAACTTTAAACAACGCCTCTATTGGTAACTAAGAGATATACACTTTTAGACCAAAAGTGCCATAGATTTTGACACGTAACATACCGAACATAATCTAAGTATAACAACTCATGGTAAAGGCACTGTTTGTGAGTTTATTTCATCGTTTCACCTCTTATCTGGTCAAGTTTAGAATCTGTGGTAATTCAATCACGAAACTTGTGAAATAACAATCGACAATTGGATTTAAGTACGTTATAAAATACTTGCAAACATTCTGCAGACTTATGGCAGAACATTTTAGTATGATTAAGCATTATGTAGCATAAGATATTTCCATGTCATAATGTTTTTTTCACTAGAACGTTCGTGGTCTTTTCTCTCATAATATTTCAAAATATAGTTTTCTGCAATCCAGTCTAAAAATTACAACTTTCCTCCCACTGCACTTAACATTGCCATTTTCCGGCTCCATCTGGCAGAAAAATAGCATACCTATACCTACACCTCGTACAGTAAAAGATTTCTCTTTCAACCTACGATCACAAATATCAATCAATCAATATATTAATACGTAGGTATGTCTACTATTATAAGAAATGATACTGCAAATAGATAAAATGTCAATCAACAGCTTTATAAATTTAATTTGTAATAATCCTTTATTAGTTAGTTTAAACTAAGCATTATTCTCATTTAGCAATTAAAGAAATAAATGAATTGTTGTCTATATATAATATTATATTTACATTAGGTATGTGTTTGCTTTGCGTGCTCCATACGAGCAGAATAAATTGGGAAGAAAGAACTAAAAGAACACTTAACAACTTATTGTACACCTTCATCTGTCAAATAAATGATTTCTTTCTTTCTTTCTTTCATGTTTTTCATAGGAATATTACTACCTAGGACTTTTCTTATTACACTGCTCTCGGAACATTGAATAAATAATGTTACTACGTAAGAATACCTATTAGTAATACTTATTTAGATAGCATTTCTCGTTGTCTGTTCCAGTATGCCATGAGCGTCGGTGTATTGTTATTTTTAATACCGCACACAATGGTGCAGCGCCCCGCACAAGACGACCTCGTTATATAAGTATGTAGCTAATCCAAGAAACGTAAAGTTTCCATTGTATCGACTTAGCGAAAGTTGTTTCATATTTGACGAACTCGTCCAAACTAAGCGTCGATCCATGTTACATTGTTATATAATGTAGTAACAAAGAATTGGCTTTATTTATTGTAGGTAGGTTACTAAATTGTTGAAGTGAAAACTTCTTTAGCGGCGTTGCTCACTTTTTTTGGAATGGGTAAAAACTTCTAAACTCGCGTCAGATCGTAAGACGGCGCACTGCGCATGCGCGAATAAAACGGCGCAGTCGCTTGCGCGAGATCTAAAATAAAACGTAGATTCATTGTTGTTTGTATATTGCTATTACATTTCCGAACAGTATAGGATTTGCAATGGACAATACCAGTACGAGTGAGTGTAAAACAATCGCATTAACTACTGCGATTCGGCCTCTCGCGTTGATCTGATGTATTAAATAATGTACTCTAAAGTGTAAACTGTTTCTTGCTTTGAATGCTTTGCAGTTTGTGGTAGATAAAATAGATATTAGTTTAGTAAAACATCTTTTAATTTGTTTGCGACTTATATACCTAATATCATAGCCTCCCGGAGTGCAACCCGACTTTATTTTTCTCGTGAAGCAGAAAGGTTTTCCTGACTCGTACGTTAACTGCCAAACATAAAACTATAACCAAATCAGTTTAATATCAGATACATACATACATACATACATATCTTCACGCCAAGTCCCTTACGGGGTAGGCAGAGAGTATCGAGTGCCAGACCTCACGATCCTGACAAACCTGTCTTGCTTCCTTCACATTCATTACCCTTTTCATACAAACACGCCGGTTTCGGAGACTCTTGACACCACCCTCGGATAATATCCGATTGATCTGATCGTGAAATGTCAGCCTTGGTCTCCCCGGGTACCTACATCCATTCACATTCGCATTATATATTTGCTTTGTCAATCTTTTATCTGTCATTCTTTCCACATGCCCGAACCAGCGGAGCATGCCCTTTCGCATTTTAACACCAACACTTTCTTTCAATCCCACTCTTTCTCGGATCTCACTGTTACGAATGCGGTCAGCGAGCGTTACACCACAGATTTTCCGTAGTGCTCTCATGTGGCATGAAGTGGCATATCTCTAAATATGGTGTTGTCTAATTTTATAAAATTAAAAAATATATAACTTAAAGTAAGTGAAACAATACAAACGTATTTTTATAAATTTAATCAAAATGTTCTTACATACTTCACATATTCACAAAACCTTTTGAGAGAAATTCGATATTCAAATTAAACAGTGTGAAACTGGAAAAATGTTATCAGCCGCGGTTTACAGCCGCGACTAAAAAGTGTGAACATGCCATCCGCGGACGCCACAGCTTACAAAAACATTCAGAGGCAGAGCTCCAGATATCTTACGGAGGTCTAAGCGCTTTGGTCACGTCCGCGACTTACTTCCGATAGTTTGCAAGGCTCAGTGTACATTCATTATCTTGATCAGCGGTCGGCAACCCGCGGCCCGCCGACGTCATACTTGCTGCCCATCAATGTCTTGAAAATAAGTTATAAATATTAAAATAAATTCATGAACGTTCCGCGCTTGACCGTATAATATACGGCGTATAGTGTAGATTCAGCCTTAATAACGCGCTTCTCTCCGCCCATTTTCATTTTTTCTATGGGACATGACCAATTAATTATACGTGAGGTATATTTGGCTTCTAGGGTTTATTATATTTATATAATAAACTAAAGGTGGAGTTTATTTTGCTGCCTTGTGGCCCTTGCCGACCGCTGATCTAGATACAATGTAAGACACGGCTATCAGCCTTCAGCCGCGTCCAATAGTATATTTCCAGTTTGTCTTGTATTCCACGTTGGTCCGGGCTCCTTTGAAGAATAGACTATCTGCTTTCCTGCCAGGCAGCTCGTAAAAGGCGAGCAAAGGCTTACTGTCACTAACACCGTGACATCTGACTAGGTAGTAGAGTTTCGCAGCGACTCACCCGGATTGGTACCACCGCCTTAGCTATTCCTGCCGCCAGAACATCATGACGTGTTTCGGTTCGGAGGGTAAGGTAGCCGGTAAACTTACTTTTGCTCAAGGCCTAACATTCCGGCCTCCAGTTGGCAACGAACCATTACCACCTTTGGTGTCTCTAGACGTGTTTCCTGATAGTAAGAAATTTACACTGCCCACCACCAAAAGTGGTAATGGTGCGTCGCCAACCTGAGGCCGGGATGTTAGGCCACTAGCAAAAGTAAGTTTATCGGCTAACTTACCCTCCGAACCGGAACACGTAAATGGCAAGTACTGACGTCATAATGGTAGGAATAGGTAAAGCAGTGGTGCCAATCCAGGCGAGTTGCTGCTGAACTCTACCACCTATCCACCTAGTAGGATGTCAAAGTGTTAGTGACGGTAAACGAATGCTCGCCTTTTACGATCTGCCTGGCAGGAAGGTAAATGGTCTATTCTGCAAAGGAGCCCGGACCAACAAGGGGAAAACAGAAGGCGCGTAACCCTTTTGAGTTTTAATGCTCTGCTAGGCTGTAGGTATATATTTCAACAACAGAGCCGAGTTAGACTACTGTATATTTCGTTACCGTGACATAATCGCCGATATCGTCAGAAGTTTGTCGTGAGATAACGGACACCGACGTTGCAATGTACGTGTAGGTTCAGCAAGTCGATCCGACCGCGATGAGCGCTTACCAAGCAAACCTTACTTAGAGCATCCCCGACTCGCAACTCGCAAGCGTAAGCATATAACATAGCAGACAATGCACAAGTCTGGATATCTCTACCTAATTACTGTTTACATACGGAGATAACAGGTGTTTTCTTGTATTGTATTGTTTTCTTGTAGTCTCTGTAGTCTAGCGGTTCAGGTGTTGGACATGACTGCATGAGGTCCCGGGTTCGAATCCCGGGTCGGGCAACTAAAAGAAAGTTTGGTTTCTCCAATTTTCTAATAAAAAAAATGTTGCTCGGGATTGGGTATGTGCCCGGTGGGCGATAGGCGTACCACCTATCACATTGTGGGACTTAGTGTCTTCGGCTAGTCGTGGGTGCCCTGGTTGTGCCTGTGCCTAAATCTTCGGGGATATGGGCGTGCAGATACTTTTTTTCTTTTCTACTTACTAAAACATAATGAAGTTGGAAGTTTTTAGACCATATGGCAGCTAAAACAAAATAAAGTTAGAATTTTTTAGACCATATTATGTAATATCTTTCTTATGATATTGTCAAACAAGCAGACAGATTTCCTGATGGTAACAAATTCATACTACCTAGAGACACCAAAGATGGTAATGGTGCGTTGCCAACCTAAAGCCGGGATGTTAGGTCTCGGGCAAAAATAAGTGCACCAGCTTCCTGAGGTACCTCCGAACCGGAGCACGTCAATGGCAAGCGTTGACTTTATAGCGGCAGGAATATATGAGACTGTAAATCACTACCACCTAGTTGTCAGTGTGTTAGTGACGGTAAACCCTGCCCTTTTACGAGATGCCTGCCAGGAAGGCAGATGCTTTATTCTGCAAAGGAGCCCGGGGAAAATAGGAGGAATAATGACCTAATCCAAAATTAAAATTTAATTAATGAGCTAACTACAGTTGAAATTAAATTTTAATCTAAAGCGCTTCGTACTTAAAACTGCGTATAAGCTTCACCAGAACAGTTTAAAGACCTACAATCCGTTTCTTATACAACTGGTGATATTGGCCATGATTTGCCAGTAAAGCTGATAGGCAGGTACATAAAATCAGAATTAGCACTGTTCTTATATATGGTAGTGAAGCCTGACCGATACTTAGATGTGATAATCAGAATCATCTCGGAGATGGATATGCTACGATGGATGTGTGGCGCTAGGCGTAAATATCACATTAAAAATGCTTACATTCGTAGTACCCCTCATGTCCATGGCGTAGCAGTCAAATTGCAGATATAACGCCTAAGTCCTCTTGCTAAAGAGTATTTATATCCCTTGCCTGAGGCGGTACGAGTACGGTCACGTTTTGTTTAAATAGGTCGGCTACGTGACTAACAAATGCCTAAATAAATGTATCGGCAATAGAGACCGACCACAGAAACGCTACTGACTAGATGTCGTGGAACAAGACGTTAACGAGGCTAAGGATATTGGCACGGATCATACGGATGCCTAAAACCGAACCAAGTTAATAATAATGATGATAACTTACACAAATATGTTTCTAAGTCTGATGCCTCTTTTTCTGGATAACGAATGGCAGAAGCAAAGATTGCTACTAGTATCCGAAGACACAAACCAATAATTTTTTTTTCCTAGATTGCACCTGACCTTTTAATCCGCCACACAGCCAAATTTCGTTACGATCAGGGGGGTGATTGTGTATCTCATTTGCCAACTCAAACTGCAAAAGTGTACATTAAATGACGTCATTTGTGTTTGCTATCTCTACTGTATTTCTGTTGGTCATTGGAGATGGCAAATATAAAACACGTCTTGACAGCTATTTGATGTACACTTAACCATTTTGAGTTGGCAACTGAGATACGTAATCAGCTCCCAGTTCAGTAGATATATATCATGATCGTGACGACAGACAGACAAAAATTCTAAAAATATATCCTGCTGCTCTTTCTTAGTCGCCTGCACCCATTTTTTAGTATTTTAAATGCACAGATTTCACTGTTCCAGATTTTTTTATATGTATAAATTCAAAATTACTCTCATCGTTTACATTCTTTAAAAATAGGTATTAATAAGTGTTTTAGAAACCGCCAACAAAGGTTTGTTAATTTGCTTGATTTATTTTAAGAAAAAAATATTTCTCAAAAAATAAAAATAACCATTACGTAGGTACTCGATAAACGAAACGTTTAAGTCGACGTTGTCGCTCTTTACAAACTATCATGCAGATTTTATATAAAACGATTACGACACGATTTTACTTTGAGATAATAAATCGTAACGTTACATCGCAATTAAATAAATTAATAATAACCCCTGGATAAGTAACACAAATTGAATCTAAGCTTGATGTAAGTAAAGGCTTGTATTATGAGTGTTGGTCAACTGTTCAAATACATATAATACTTAAATAGATACCAGAGTAAATTATAATATTTATAATGTATAATTATTGGGGAAATCGACAGTCATTGGACACCTAATAGTTATTAGACAATTGCTTTTGAATGTTTAAAATAAAGAGTGACATAATATTTAACCATTGCCAAAATCTAGTTTACAGGTTTTAAGGTAGATGCTGTTACTCCAGTGTCAGAATAATTATTTCTCGGCAACAGTCACGAAAATTTGCAAATAATTTCCACACATTCTAATATACCGGCCTCCCTTTCGTTTTGACCGTGTTAATTAAAATCACAAGATTTACAGAAATAGAGGTCGAAGAGACATATTGTTTTTAAATCATTCATATAAAAACTCGTTTTGTCCTGTTTCAAAGTTCTCTCTCGTTTTTATTAAAGATACTTCAAAAGCGTGCGAAAGGGCATGCTCCGCTGGTTCAGTCATGTGGAAAGAATGACAGTTGAAAAATTGACAAAGCTGATATACAATGCCAATGTGGAAGGACGTAGTTACCCGGGGAGACCAAGGCTAACATTTCACGATCAGATCAATCGGATATTATCCGAGGTTGGTGTCAAGAGTTTCCGAAACAGGCGTGTTTGTATGAAAAGGGTAATGAATGTGAAGGAAGCAAGATAGGTTTGTCAGGATCGCAGGGTCTGGAACTCGGTACTCTCTGCCTACCCCGTAAGGGACTTGGCGTGAAGATATGTATGTACGTATGTATGTACTTTAAAAGCCTACGAAAATAATATTAACTAATTTATTTGCTTATCTGTTAATGACTGTCTGTTTATACAAATTACAAGAACTGACTTAAGTCCAAAGTAAGCAAATTATATAGAGACCAAAACAAGTTTAATACCAAGATATAGATACATACTTAAGTCCAAAGTAAGCAAATTATATAGAGACCAAAACAAGTTTAATACCAAGATATACATACATATAGACATGTTTAGAGCACAAATGTTAATCCTAGTCGAGAAGTCAACCCGAGCCTTGTAAATAATCGGTAGCATTAAGGTACGTTAAGCACTCGACAAATACTTAAATTAATTATTTAAAAAAGGTTTAGTAAAAACGGTTATTCAAATATACAACCAGTTTATGATAAAATTGTTTAGAATGTATACTTAAGAAATAAAAAAGTAAGTAAGAAATAAAAGTACTTACCTACAGTTATGAAAGATGTTATTAATTTATACCTAATCAACCAAAGTCTGGGGTGTTAAGGCTTTAATAGTAAAGTCCCACCATCAGGTAGGAATCACGCAATAAAATTACTGGATTTTATTGCGTACGTACGTACGTCCAACTTCGAGAAAGAGGTGAATCGATGAACCCAATTCGGTTGGGCAGCGTTCGGGAAAATGCATAGCGTCTTTTCGTCTGAAATACCTCAGTGTCTCAAGACAAAAGTCTTTAACCAGTGTGTGTTACCTCTGTGTACCAGACCTGATAAATAAGCTCAAGGTTGCACAGCGAGCTATGGAGCGGGCTATGCTCGGGGT
>NJDD01001583.1:3366-15270 GCA_002245505.1 Calephelis nemesis
GCTAGGTGGTCGAGTTTCGCAGCGACTCGCCCGGATTACTGCCGCCATAACGTCGATGCTTCTCGTTGACGTGTTCCGGTTCGGAGGGTAAGGTAGCCGGTAAACTTACTTTTGCTCGAAGCTTAACATCCTGGTGTCAGGTTGGCAACGCAACATTACCACCTTTGGTGTCTCTAGGCGCAAATTTCTTACCATCAGGAAATCCGTCTGCTTGTTTGCCTTCCAATATCATACAAAAAAAACTGCGAGGCTCAATGTCCGTATTTCTGGATTTGGGTGTTTAAAGTGTTTTTTATGTAACAGCTTCGTTGACTAACACATACATAGCACAACTATATAATTTACTTACCTTGTGGTTAGATAATTTCGTGTCCTTTGTCCGGATATGTTTGTTTAGTTATTTCTCTAACCTTTTGTAATAAGAGAGTAGTGAACACTAATGTTGTTAGGAGTACGTGACTTTGGTACACATAGAGGCCAGTACTCTCAAAGCCTCATCACAGTCACTGTCTTAGTGACAATGAATCCAATGCTTTTTACATAAATGTATATTTACCTTAATAAGTCAACGAACTTCAGTCTTACCTGTAAACAAAAACGGATTTAAATTAGTAAAATAGTCATGTTAAGTAGTCACGTTTATAAAAAAATATTGTGTTTTATTAAACACTATCTGAAATTGGATTCTCAACCAACAGCGTGCTGTCATGTCATCAACACGTAGCATGTTCTTGGTTACATGTCAAATTTAAACCGTGTTTAGTTAAACGGGGGTTGATTTTAGGGTTGTCCGTGTTTGTGTTGTAAATTATAAAACTATAATAGTGTAATTCATGTGTGAAAAATGAACACATGACTGAAAATACGTGCTATACTGGAAAAAATAAGAAATTAACATATTAATATAGAAGTAAACTGGTCTAATACAAAGACAAAACGGCGTAAAATGTACAAATTATTTAATTATTTACTATATCTAAAACAGTGATTTCCTAAATTGGAAAAAATAGAAGAAATATTTATTACGATGGAAAAGGCAGCATGGCTATATGTCTTAGCCTGTCTCAAAAGGAAAAACTGATTTAAAAAACATTTGCTTTTGCTATTTTTTGTTTCCGGTTTGTTCGGTTGTTGTAGGCCAGGTAAGTCTTCTAACAATTTTTACAAAACAATACTAGATCCTAATGTCGAAAATTTGAACTAAATGTCAATAGGTACCTTTACTCTGTCACTAAACCATGGCGGCATAGATTATGTTTATATCAAGATAAAATTCGAAGTAGTTTACTTCATCTCTAATCCATACTTATCAATACTGAATTAGTGCAATATCAAATTTAACCGTGAAGTAAACTTAAAAAAAACTATCTTCACGCCCATATCCTGAAGAGGTAGGCAGAGGCACAACCAGGGCACCCACGACTAGCCGGAAGATAGAGGAAGATACTAGGTCCCACAATGAGATAGGTGGCAAGCCTATCGCAAACCGGGCACATATCCAATCACGAGCAACCTTTTTTTTATTAGAAAATTTGAAAAATCCAATTTTCTTTTTATTGCCCGACCCAGGAACTTAAACTTAGTAAACTTGAGTAAACTTAGACTCTCTGTAATCTACGTTTATTAATAAGAAGATTAAGGTTTACAGAACGGCGATGAAGATATTATCATCTCTTACGATCAGTGCTTAACGCAATAAAAAAGATATTCCGCTTAAAGAAAAAATGTAGGATTATGTAAGTTTATGTATACCTATATAAACAAGAATTTCTTATAACATGCAAATTTTTTACATTCTATATACATATACAGAAATAATATCTTCCGATGGGAGTCTAGACATTTTATATTCCATAAAACGCGCAGCTTATATTTGCACAGCCTTTCACGTGTCAGAAATTTCCATCTTACGACATATTTACGGAGAATTTTTACGATAATGCAAACATTATGGTAGCATCGAGAAAATGAAGATTTTAACCTTCCTACACGTATGCCAAAAATTGACGATGAGTGCGGGTTCAGTACTATTGAAGAATTCGTTATGAATAGGCATTGGCATAGAGGTATGACAATCCCATCGCCAATAGGATTTAGGTAGTAATCCATCTTGCTAGATCCTAATAGAAAATCAGAGTCGACTGGTGAATCTAAAAAAGGCTCGTTTCGTTTAAAACAAAAAAAGACAGGTTGCACTCCGGGAGTGCCGGCAGAAGAGAAAATTTAAATATTAACGTTGTGCATTTTTGATATTTTGGAATGGTTAGGGAATAATTTTGCACGAATTGCTTTCATTATCAGTATGAAAGTAGTATCATTTATGCACAAATATTGTTTTCATATCAATAATCTGCGTTTGGCTTGACAAAAACTAGCTAAAGTAAGACCACGTGACAGCTAGGAGTGTCGTCATATTATCTATACAACGAAGAGTGTCCGTCTACACATACAGCTTACTTTCAAGATGGAACAAATAGAGCGATGTCTGTGGATCATATTCGTATCTGCTATCTGTGAGAAAGTAATGGTAGGTATATTGCGGCGTATTATCCATTGCGTATCCTATACTCTTAGGAAATATCTAAGCAACATAAAAACAGCAATGAATCTACGTTTTCTACGTCTGATTCGCGCATGCACAGTGCGCCGTCTTACGTTCTGACGATCTGACGCGAAATAAGAAGTTTTTACCCATTCCAAAAAAGTGCGAAACGCCTCTAAAGATGTTTTCACTTCAAAAAATTCCGATGCTATTACATCCAATTTTGCTATTGTTTTATTTTGGTTTGAATTCAAATTTGGAGGTAAAAATAATTTGTAAGTAACTGAGAATAAGTAATTTTAACATCTCAGCTCTAGGTTGGCAAATCACATAAATAAATATACATACCTAGACATTTTACACAAATTGAATCTAAAGCTATCTTTTTGCTACCCATAGTAAGCAACTTATATGCTTGTGTTAAGAGGGTAAGTCAACGATACTAATACGTAGAAAAACACACATATACTAGAGTAAATTCAATAATACCCATACCCAGAAAAGCAGACATCTGAATGTTACACAAATGTCTGCCCCCGTCGAAAATCAAACCCGAGCCTCACGGTTAATCGGTGGAATTATGCGTGTACGCAAACGTCTCGACCCGTGGTCAAGATATTTAGTGGTTATAAACAACTCGTATTTCTTATTTAAAAGGCGTTTAATAATAAATACGTCTATTTGTTTACAATTGAGTATTTACTTTTTTAATAAGAAATTATTCTTTCACCATGTTAGCCCGGGCTTCTTAGCAGAATAAACTATCTGCCTTGCCTTCCAGGCAGCTCTAAAAGGCGAGCATAGAACCGTATCGTCTGACTAGGTGATAGAGTTACTAAGCAAGTTGCCCATATTGCCCAAGGATAAGGTAGCGGGAAAATTTAGTTTGCTCGAGGTCTAACATCCTGGACTCAGTTTGGCAACGCACCATTGCCACCTTTGGTGTCTCTAGGCGGCGTGAATTTCTTACCATCGGGAAATCAGTCTTCTTGTTTGCCTTCCAATATCATGAATAAAAATAATATCCGATCCAATCGTTCGTTGAATATCGATAGATGTTCATGCCAGGTATAAAGAAGGCTTAAAAGAAAGGTTGTAGAGCAATTTCGTAGACACAATGATTAGGCCAGGTTAAGCCCCTTATTCGTGTCCGTGGGTCGTTTCTAACGGACTTTATTTCAAGACAAAGTGATTTGCTTATTTCGGGGTTATTTTCATCTGGTCCCGATCGCCTCTGTGGTCTAGCGGTTCAGTTGTTTGACTTGCTCGGTTGCTCGGGATTGGATATATACCCGGTTGGCGATAGGCTTGCCACCTACCATCGTGGGTGCCCTGGTTGTACCTCTGCCTGCCCTTCGTGGATTTAGGCGTGAAGATAATTCCTTGGGGTTGTTTTCCTAAAAAAGTTATTTGTATGGCTTTACTACCTTCGTCCACGGTCCTTCACGGTCATTAGTAGCAAGGATTTTAGGCTCAAGTGTAGTAGCTGCCATTTCCACCGGACTGGAATATGACACTATCATTACAATGGCGGGAATAAGTAAGGCACTAGGTCCCTCTCCAAGCATGATGCTGTACGGCATTTGTCACCAGTGGTCTTGTCAGTAATGACTCATTTGCCATATGCTCGCATCTTTAAAGCTGCCAGAAAGGAGGAAAAATGGTCCATTCTACAAAAGAGACCGACTGACATGGAAAAACAGATGAAAAACAAAAGTAATATGGAATTAATAGATGCAATTGCAAAAAAACCGGTTGAAGATATTACGCCAAATTTTAAACTAGTCCTTTATAATAATGTATGAGACGTAGACGCAGACATACAAACAACAAATGCTATGCATGCATCTACCCAATCCACCGACTCGGAAAAAGAGGAGTTTCTTAATTCGACTGTACGTTTTTTTTAATCAGGCATAAGTACAAAAAGGTCTTATATTAATTGTATCGCAATCCGACCAGTGATTTTTGAGATATAAGAATGCATATTTTTAAACTATTGCATAGCTTCTATCGCGGGCCTTGAGCGTGGAGACCGAATCCAGAAATTCCATAACGAAAATAACCTAACACCCCCCACTCCGACCGGCACAGCGGTGATACTTTTCAGTTTTGCCACCTATCGATGAATAGCAGAACTTTTAATGACTTTTTGATCACGCTTGTCTCTTTAGTTCAGCAACTCTCTTCTAGGTAGCATTGGTTGTATCGGCGTTACTGCGCACGCGTAACCTCCCTCTTCGCCCCGCAATCTGGTGGCTCATGTCTGCTTATGCAATAGCTTTACCGCGGAAATCTCCGAGTGTCACAGTTCTTTCGTTTTTGTTAATGATGTGTGTGAAGTTTTAGTTTGTAAAAATGTTTATTTCTTTCTTTCTTAGTAGGATGTTATTAGAACTTACACGAAACCATTTCGGAACAATCAGCTACCTTTTGAAAAATCACGACAATAATTTCAGTACCTAGCGGATTCTCATAAAAGACTGAAACGGGTGAATACATACATACGAGAAGTCACGGGCACAATCAAGAACATTTTGAAGGTTTACTATTTAAGTGTCTAATATGTTTGCCTTTTTGATGTTCTAATCTACTGATGATAGTTAAATAGTTCTACGAACGCTTTGATCTCGTGACCCAGATATGTAGATTAAATTTCACGGAGTCGGATGTTAGCTCGCATGTAATATACAGGGCTGACCGTGTTTTGTAATTCCAGCTAAGTTTAAATGCCACAGGAAATATATGAAGCCAGGCATTCCACATAATAGCTAAGAAATATACAGCGTTCCTAAAATTTATTGGAAATGTATAAATGTCGATTTTATTTTATTCCCAGAACAGTATAAAATTGTATTCATTTGCAATGTAAAATTGATTTTATTTAATTTAATATGTACATAATCATACTATTTACAATAAACATTATAGGGCTTTATAATACATATGTATATATTTATACGTGATGCCATAACTTTAGACTCCTTTTAACGAAAATTAATAAATAAAACATTACCTACACTACCATGCAATTGATACACACAAACAAATATATAGATATAAATTTTAAATAAATAAAAAATTTCGCCCCAGACAGGATTTGAACCTGTAAGCTTTCGCCTCAAGCCGACGAATGCTCTAACCAATTGAGCTACTGAGGATTCAAGTCCCGTGGCGAAATTTTTAATTCCTTTCTAACCCGTTAATGAGGGTAGTTATGTCCTATAGATACACAATTCTGAGTACCCACCAAATGAGTTCATCATTACAGATGAAATTCACATTTTAGAATGGCCATAACTTAAGTTTCTCGCAACGTATTTTTATTTTAGCACTTGCCCTGTACTTGGGATAGTATTCTTTAAAATTTATAGAATAGTATCCCAAGCACAGGGCAAGTGCTAAAATAAAAATAAATATATTGATGTTGACGATAAAAGATCACAGATGGCTCACTAACTATTTAGGAAACAAAGTAATTGGTCTGAAGAAATGAAGATGGCGTTCTTATCTAAACAACATATTAAAATTTGGATATTTAAATGGTCGAATTTCGACCAATGGGCCACCACTAGTTAGTTTAATTACATATTGTATACATATTAATTTAGCTGTTGCTCGTGATTTCGTTAACGCGTTGAAGTGTATTTCCGTGGTAAGTGATGAAAACGAAAGTTTTCCTGGAGTAAACAATATCCTAATGTTATCCCTGACTAAAAGCAACTACTACAAATCATTTGGTATAAATCCGTTCAGTAGTTCTTGCGAGAAAAGGGAATAGACATATAAAACTTTTAATAGTCTTTTTTTTGGATTTTGCTTCCTGAACACAATTCGTAGCAATACCAATTTTAGTGATATTACTGTTTTCTTTACATGTACAGACTACCGACCTATCTTTTTTAACCAACAAGGTGCATCACAAAAAGATTACGTAGATATTACGCATATTTCTATGTTTCTTAAATTTTCTGCAACGTATAATACTAATCTAAACAATAGAGCATTATGAATATATTTGTAAATCTCCCGTTGGTCGAGCTGTTTTAAATACAATTATCAAAGTGCCTTTTTTTCTTAATTTATTTAGTTTATGGCACTAGCCTAAGTATTTATAATAATAATAATAATAAATCATCTTTATTTCACATAAACCTACAAGAGGCACTTGTGACGGGTCTATATAATAATAAATCTACCACCGGATCGGAACGCGGCCGCACACTGAGAAGATCCGGCAAGAAACTCAGCGGGCTTGTCTTTTTTTTTCTTACTTTAAAATATATTTACAATAATTTATGTAATGAAACAATATATTTTATAAGAGATTGGCATGAGGAGCAACTAATCCCAATCAGTCTTATCTGTTAAATATTCAGCAATGTTATAATAACCTTTTTGATTTAATTTACATTTAACACATTTCTTAAATTTATTAATTGGAAGTTCTTTCATATAAGTGGGAATTTGCCTGACGAATGGCAAGTTGACAGTTGAAATTTGCATCATGTTACCCGATTTAACAAAATCTAGTTTAAATTATTGAAAATTAGCAATAATTTGTCAAAGAAAGTCATGTCGGTGTCTTGAGTAAAGCGGTGGTTTCATTACTCAAGCAAATTTAATGAGATTTGACGAGATTTAATGAGAAATACACAATACACAAATTTCTTCATTCTTTGTGCACTTTCACTGAACAAAATTGTACAAATGTCTTCAAAATTGACTTAACACAAAAAAAATGAAAATGTATATTTTTAATTTTCTAATAAAAATAACGTTGCCCGGGATTGGATATGTGCCCGGTTGGCTAAAGACTTGCCACCTATTGTGGGACTTAGTGTCTTCGGCTAGTCGTGGGTGCCCTGGTTGGCCTCTACTTATTTCTTTGGGAATATCAGCGTGAAGATACTTACATACTTAAAATTGACTAGTAAAAAACTAAGACTATTTTTTCTCCCTATGGAACCCTTATCAAAATATCGGCAAAACTACTCCTAATTCTATTACATCTGTTTTGGGCCTTATAGATCAACTGTCAACGAATTTTTTCACTTCTAAAAACCAGTTTAAAATACTCTAATATCGTAATAAGTAATTTCCGTCTTAGCTTATCTCCCCTCCAGCATGATGCAGGGCTAATAGACCTGTCAACGGTAATTAACACCATCCTGTATATGTTAAAGCCATCACACACGTCGCTCCTAAATTATCTCTGAAAAGGTTCGAAAATGTCAAACTGATTCAACGCTTTGTTTTTGTTAATATCAAATTCTCGCAGTTCTTTCTTCTTTTTTCTTTAGGTTTTGGCCTTCACGTTAGTATTTAGCCATTAGTCAAGTAGAAATTTGCATCGAATTTTATATCAATTTCAATCAATTACACAGGCCTACATTTTTTGTTTCACGAAAAAGTGTTTCAAGTTGGTCCAGGCTCCTTTGTAGAATAGACCATCTGCCTTCCTTGCCAGGCAACTCGTAAAAGGCGAGTATAGGCTTGTCGTCACTAACACCGTGACATCTGACTAGGTGGTAGAGTTTCGCAGCGACTCACCCAGATTGGTACCACCGCCTTACCTATTCCTGCCGCCATATCGTCATGACGTGTTCCGGTTCGGAGGGTAAGGTAGCCGGTAAACTTACTTTTGCTCGAGGCCTAACATCCCGGCCTCTGGTTGGCAACGCACCATTTTGGTGTTTCTAGGCGGCGGGAATTTCTTGCCATCAGGAAATCCGTCTGCTTGTTTGCCTTCCAATGTCATAAAAAAATCTTTTCTCTCGATGGCGCCAAAACTCATTTCTCTCAGTTTATCCCAATTAAAGAGTCATTACTTTCAATCGTCGGCTTTTGGTGGAATTCCATTGTCGTCATCATCATCTTAGCGTTAATCTGATTGAGTTCAGTCTCTGATGTTTAGGTAACTAAGACCAAGATCCACTTTCCAATCTCACTTCTCTGCTTTAGTCTTTGGAAGATGGTTGGATTTGTCCAGGAATGTAGTCAGACGGTGTCAGAATACGGCAACGACTCGCCTGAATAAGTATTATCGTTTCATCCTTTTTTTGGTCCGGGCTCCTTTGCAGAATAGACCATCTGCTTCTTGCCAGGCAGCTCGTAAAAGGATTGCATAGGCTAACCGTCACTACCACCGTGACATCCTACTAGGTGCTAGAATTTCGCAGCGACTCGCCTGGATTGGTACCACCGCCTTACCTGTTCCTGCTGCCATATCGTCCAATGCTTACCCTTGACGTGTTCCGGTTCGGAGGGCAAGGTAGCCGGTACACTTACTTTTGCATAAGGCCTAACATAACGGATGATGACATTTGCTAGTATTGTATTCCGGTTTGGAGGGTGGAAAGTTGACTCAAGAAAGAATATTTACAAAAAAAAGTATTTACACACTTTACTTAGGCTTACAATGTGATAGGCAGCAAACCTATCACCAACCGGGCACTTACCGTTACGTTGTTCTTAAATAACTGAAAAAACACATACGAGAAGCTGTACCCGGAAATCGAACTCGGTACCCCCTGTACCCAACGCCAACAACAGACCACTAGACCACAGAGGCGATTATACATATACGGATTTAGACGTTTCAGGGTTATAGACGTGAAGATACCGATTGATAAAAAAATATTGTATAATTAAACAATTTTAACGTAATTATACATTTTTAATGGTTAATCCATTTCTTCATCTAAAAGAAATTTTGTCTAACTGGGAGCAACTTAACATTATTTATAATTAGATAATATAAACAAAAAGTGTTTCCTCAAAGAAAGCTCATTAACAAAATAATTAATTCATATTTTCGGAGACTATATTAAATAGCAACTTATTCATTCGTTACATTCAAATCACTGCTGTGGTTTAGAAGTACTGGTTTGGCGTTGAATACGAGAGGTATTGTGTTCTATTCCCGGACGCCTCATCTAGTTTTACTTTAAAAAAACATCTTAGTTTTTATATTACTAATTATATCCGAAGGTTGTCAGGAATCTCCAAAACCGGCGTGTTTTTTTTATAATATTGGAAGACAAACAAGCAGACGGATTTCCTGATGGTAAGAAATTTACGCCACCTAGAGACACCAAAGGTGGTAATGGTGCGTTGCCAACCTGAGGCCGGGATGTTAGGCGTCGACCCTCCAAACCGGAACACGTCATGACGTTTAGGCGGCAGGAATAGGTAAGGCGGTGGTACCAATCCGGGCGAGTCGCTGCGAAACTCTACCACCTAGTGAAATGTCACGGTGTTAGTGACGGTAAGCCTCAGCTCGCCTTTTACGAGCTGTTGTCAGGCAGATGGTCTATTCTGCAAAGGAGCCCGGACCAACGCGGAAGAAATTGTTTGAATGAAAAGGATAATGAATGTGGAGGAAGCAAGGCAGGTTTGTCAGGACCGTGAGGTTTGGCATTCAATACTCTCTGCCTACCCCGTAAGGGACTAAAAACTTTCAGCTAATCGTGTGTGCCTTGGTTGTACTTCGGCTTACCTCTTCGGGGATATGGACTTGAAGATATTTACTCAACATTTTATTCGAATCGTATAATTTTTTTTCACGTATTAGTCCAGATCTTCTTTTTAGAATAGAAAATCTGCCTCTTTGTCCGGTATTTGACAAAGGATTTATTACTATCTCTCTGCTTTTTTGCCTTTCATTATTATAAAAAAATTAAGACGCATGACATTTACAAAAAAAGTATTTTCAAACTTCACTTACGCCTACAATATGATAGAAAGCAAACATATCGCCAACCGGGCACTTACCGTTACGTCGTTCTTAACTAACTAAAAAAACACATACGAGTAGTCGGACCCGGAAATCGAATACGAGACCTCATGTAAGTTCTCAATGTAACACCGGACCACTAGACCACAGAATATACATATAAGAATACTGATTTAGACGTTTCAGGGTTATAGACGTGAAGATACCGGCAGATTAGTTGAATGCCGATGTATTAATCCAGGTCTTCTTTTTAGAATAGAAAATCTGCCTCTTTGTCAAATAGCGAAATTTACCGAATGGTGCACATCTATTCACGAATACAGGAGTTCTAGTGCGGTCGAAATTTTTGGACACTTCTTAGGCGAAACGGAAAATAAATCCGAAACAGATTTTAGAACCGAAACCAAAAAGGAAACGAGAAAAAGTTCGCTCTCTAGTTGTAACACGACATAAATCTTCTAAATCTAATCAAATCTAAAGGCGAGCAAAGGCTCACCGTCACTAACATCGTGAATTCTGACTAGGTGGTAGAGCTTAGCAGCGACTCGCCCTGATTTGTACCACCGCCTTACCTATTCCTGCCGCCATAACGTCATAACGTGTTCCGGTTCGGAGGGTAAGGTAGCCGGTCAACTTACTTTTGCTCGAGTCCTAACATCCCAGCCCCAGGTTGGCAACGCACCATTTCCACCTTTTTGAATTTCTTACCATCAGGAAATCCGTCTGCTTGTTTGCCTTCTAATATCATAAAAAAAATCATATCAATATTGATGTTTCAAAAATAAATTTCACTAAAACGTTTTTAAGCTGTTGGGAAATATTATATAAAAACTATAATAAATTATTTTCTAAGTCAGATAATGAAAATTTCAGATCTATAATATGTTTAAGTGTTTTCGACTATTATCAGTGTCGACCAACTATCATGTTTGTTGGCGTTTGATTCCCAAGGGATGCCGAAGTCTTTTGTTTCTTTGTACATTGGCTTTATGGGACCAAACTAAAGACCGTCTAAGTTAAATTCAAGCGCCCACTTCTTAACTGGTTTATATAGAAGTGTTAGTGTGAATATTAATAACGGCATTTTATGAGTGTAAATTTTCGGTTCAGTATTCATTTTCAAAAAGATCGGTAAACTGTCGCATGGTAATATCTGTTATCTATTTATTTTAGTGCTGTCATGTTGCATGAAGAAGACGTCTGGTCTGTCTCGAGCTCGAACAATAAATAAACTAGTTGTACGACAAATCCGAAAAAATTCGTCGAAATGTAACAGTAAGTGTTTAAACGTACGTGTTTTGCGTGCATACAATAAATACTTATACTTTTTTGACCGTAAATAAACTTTCTGATATTATGAATACACTGTTATTTACTACAAATGTACTCACTCGTAAGCGTAATTAAATAAATAAATAAATATTCCTGGACAAGTTACACATATTTACTCTAACCCCAAAGTAAGCAATTTATGTATTCGTGCTATGGATGATAGTCAAAGTTTCTTTGACATAGAAATACTTAAATACTATACAAAAACAAATTTAATAAGCACCCAGACCCGGAAATGCAAGCAAGAAAGCAAGAAATACTTAAATACTATACAAAAACAAATTTAATAAGC
>NJDD01001583.1:25491-36885 GCA_002245505.1 Calephelis nemesis
CTGGGTTGCCAGTACCGCAGGCCCTCAGAACAGCCGATAACAGAGAACGATGGAAAAATAATGTGACTAAGAATAAGACTACCTTAGAAGACTTGTAACTAAGAAGAAGTTTTGGGTATCAGTCAACGATTCTTATGCATAGAAATACTAAAGCAAAGTAGTAGTAGTAGAAATACTAAATATACATCGATACCAGAATAGATTTAATAAACACAACTAGATATATGGATCAGAGATATAGATGTCCGTGCCAGTACCGCAGGTCCTCAGAACAGCCGAGAACAGAGAACGATGAAAAAATAATGTGACTAAGAATAAGAAGAAGTTTTGGGTATCAGTCAACGATTCTTATGCATAGAAATACTAAAACAAAGTAGTAGTAATAGAAATACTAAATATATATCGATACCAGAATAGATTTAATAAAGACAACTAGATATATGGATCAGACATATAGGTGTCCGTGCCAGTACCGCAGGTCCTCAGAACAGCCGAGAACAGAGAACGATGAAAAAATAATGTGACTAAGAATAAGAAGAAGTTTTGAGTATCAGTCAACGATTCTTATACATAGAAATACTAAAACAAAGTAGTACATAGTAGTAGTAGAAATACTATAATGTTCATCACCCAAATCTCTGCATCAGGATTTGACGTTAGTTCGTTAGTCAGAACGAATTGAAAGTTAAAAAATTATAATGAATAAATTGTATGTGTAAAACAACCTTAGGCAGAAAGAAGAAGAAGAATCTCCCCGTGTTGGTCCGGGCTTCTTTGTAGAATAGACCATCTGCCTTCCTTGCCACGCAGATCGTAAAAGGCGAGCAAAGGCACACCGTCACTAACACCGTGAATTCTGACTAGGTGGTAGAGTTAAGCAGCGACTCGCCCGGATTGGTACCACCGCCTTACCTATTCCTGCCGCCATAACGTCATGAAGTGTTCCGGTTCGGAGGGTAAGGTAGCCGGTAAACTTAATTTTGCTCGAGGCCTAACATCCCGGCATCAGGTTGGCAACGCACCATTACCACCTTTGGTGTTTCAAGGCGGCGTGAATTTTCTTACCATCAGGAAATCCGTCTGCTTGTTTGCCTTTCAATATCATAAAAAAAAAAGAAGGCAGAGAGTATCGAGTGTCAAATCTTAATATGATTGCAGCCCTTTTTCTGTCTTCCTCCACAATCTTCCCTTTTCATACAAACACGCCGGTTTTTGGTTTAGGTCTCCCTGGGTGTATAATATCTTCTTTGTCAATCGTCCACATGACCAGCGGAGCATGCCTTTGCTTATTTTAACACCAACACTATCCCTCAATCCCACTGGTAGTGTATGGTTGATAGGGTAAAAGACGATCGTTACAATTTTTGCTTAAATTAATAAGAGCTAACCTAGTCGTCAACAGGGCAGTACGCAGGGCGGGCCGCTAGTTAAGAATAATAAGGGACAACCCTACAGGTTTTTAAAGAATTATAATATTAGATTACACATTGAGAGTAAAATCAATAAAAAGCTTCAGTAAAGGCTTTGTGAAAGCTAAACCGGGATATCAAGGTACAATAAATTAACTCCCGGCCATGTAAATTCATAATATGATATGTATATATTTAATACATTATGTACCGTACGAGGATTTTATCAAAGGCTTTCATTATTACCAGGGTTGTCAAAAATAAATTTTCTAAATACAGGTTCTCATAACCAAATTAAAATGAATGTTGTTATATTTTGAACTAACATTTTGTTTACTTTTGTTTTACACTAGCCGATCCGGCGAACTTTATATAGCTTGACAATAACAGCTACTTACAAACTGAAGTGTGTTTTTCCCACTTTCCCTGAAATTTCCCTGGTTTTTCTATTGATATGATCCTTCTCCTGACAATAATCTATACAACAAATGCACCAGCTGCCTATTCCGGCTTAGCTTGAAGATGATATTTTTTTATCACAAACTGTGTAATCTATCCTCTCTTTCAAGCTGGATCAAACTGCACACGGAGTGCAAATTTGATTGAAATCGGTTAAGTAGTTTAGGAGTCCATCGCGGACATCGCGGAACTATGTGACACGTTATTTCTTTATATTAAGAAACATATTTAGTAGGGATTTGGAAGGCTAACAAGCTGCCAGATTCCCTGAGGGCTTAAAATACATTTGAGCATTAAAAATCAACTATATTTATAGTGCTATACTACCTAAAGGTTAAGTAGTTAAGCTTCTTATTTGAGGCTATGTTGTGCTATTGAATTTATTCTAGTTAATACGTCTAGAAAACGTTTCCAGTTCTTGTTTTAATATTTTCCCCGACAGAAAAATTTATGTGTCACAAGTTTGACCCCTTTCTCTCTCTCTCTTTGTGTGTGAGTGTCTGCTGCATCATAACTCGTAAACGAAAATACCAATTTCGTTGTGTTTTTTTGTTTATATCGATCGACCGAATAGATCGATAATCTCAAAATGATTCTAAGCTTCATTACGGTTTTGACTTTTATGATTACACTAAAATAGGATTTTATCAACCCTATTACAACAGACTTTTTATTATGTTAGTACATTTTCGGGATTTCATAAAACGTAATATATGACATTACTTTTATAATGTTAAGCTTATTATTAGAGGAAATATGTTTTGAATGTTATGAGAAAAAATCCTTTTGCCTCGATTCAACGACATTAACTGCTTTTGATTATGTGTTACGTCTTTTCGTCTTTATCTTTATTTTTATTATAATACTTAGAAGATTAAATTCTAAACAATGAATATATTAAAAGAAATAGATGCAGTCGGCTAAAAGCAGTTAGCAGATTAAATAAAAATAAAGGTTTTTGTGCCTTATGCCAATTGATCACAACATTGGTAAGTAATTGAAAGTGATTGTAAAAAAATCTTACTTATTTATTTATTTTACTTTCGCTGCTATGGCAACGTCCTGCTCTTTTCCTCAACTCCGAACTAACCTGGTACATTTATTAACAAGTAAATATTCTTTATACAAAAGGTGTTTTATATATTTTCAAATAAAATAACGTGGCCCGGGATTGGATGTGTGCCCGGTTGGCGATAGGCTTGCCTTGCCACCTATTAAATTGTGGGACTTAGTGTCTTCGGCTAGTCGTGGGTGACCTAGTTGTGCCTGTGCTCTTAGGAGATATAAGCATGCTTTAAATAATTTCTAGACAAAATATATACTAGATAACACTTCTAATTTCTTCAAGAAAAGAGCGTACTCATTCCTCAAAGATCAGCAATGCATCTGTAATACTCATGGTGTTGCGGATATCCGAGGGCGGAGGTGATTACTTCCATCAGGTGACCCACCTGCTCGTTTGCCTCCTCTTTTATATATATATGTATATATATATATAACATTATTTTTCCAAAATACAATGATGACAGCCCTATACCCACAGATTTTTTATATTTGTATATTTTCAGGGATTTCATAAAATGTAATATATAATTGATATTTTTCATCATCGGCACTTGGTAAAACTTCCAAATATTCATATTTTTAAAGAAAGAAACACTTGTACTGTTTTACTTATCACTTATAATTAATTACAAAGTAATAAATTATAAGTGATAAGTAAAACAGTACAAGTGTTTCTTTCTTTAAAAATATGTAATATATAACATCACTTTTATAATGTTAAGCTTAATATTTGAGGGAATGTGTTACGAATATTATGAGATATTATCCCTTTTCCTCGCTTCAGCGACATTACCCGACTTTGATTATGTGTTACGTTTTTTCATTTTCATAAAGTAATTTAAACGCAGTAGATCAGCAAAATCGACTTCAATTTTTGTTGCGTCTTTTTTATTTCGATCCAAAAGTATCTTCATGCCCATATCCTCGAAGAGGTAGGCAGAAGCACACCCAGGGCACCCACGACTAGCCGAAGACACTAAGTCCCACAATGTGACAGATGGCAAGCCTATCGCCAACCGGGCACATATCCAATTGCGAGCAACGTTTTTTTTTAAATTCTAATTTTAAAAAAACAACAAAAAGAAAATTGGGGTTTTCCATTTTCTAAAATGAAACAAAAAATGAACAAAAAGAAAATTGGGTTTTCCATTTTCTAAAATGGAAAAACCCAATTTTCTTTTTGTTGCCCAACCCGGGACCTCATGCAGTCAAGTCCAAAACCTGAAGCGCTAGACCACAAAGGCGACTTTTTTTAGAGCATGTCGAGAGCTCAAATAAAAAAAATAGCAATAGTTCTTCAAAAGTACAAATGAAGTTTTAAAGAGTTCACTAGATTTCTCCAAGATTTATTAGGAAGGACCTTTTCTAACAAAGCAAAAGTTTTTCAAATAAGTACATTCGTCGTCGAGTAATTGAATGTACCTATATAAAAAAATCTCGAATATTTCACTTTTTTGTGAAAAGTAAAAGAATACATCACTATTAGTGGTGATTAAAAAACCTAGATTTATAGACAAAATTAATGTTAAAGGTGCGTTACTGTTTTGTAGTAGGGATTTCAGGACAAATAAACATGTCTTCCGGTGGCGGTCAGAGCGGTACCAGCGCACGAAAATTCTGACACAGACGATTTCGTAAAAAGAATAGGTAAAAGAATAGGTAGGAAAGAAGTAAACGCCGGAGTATCTTTTAACTATTTGACATTGCGATACCGTCGTGGTATATTTAGTAATGATTGATTCATACTGCATATCATGAATTGCATTATCGCCTTTGTGGTCTAGCGGTCCGGTGTTGGACATGATTACATGAGGGGCTAGGTTTTAACCTCGGGTCGAGCAACCAAACGAAAACGTATTTTTCAAATTTGCTATATATCCGATTGGCGATAAGTTTGCCACCTCAGATTGTATGCATTACTGGAGCTTGTCATGGGCATCCAGATTGTACTTCTGCCTACCTCTTCGGATATATTGGAGTGAACATAATTGCTTTCATTCTGCTTCGTACTTAAGACGACAGAGGTTGAATTCCTGTTCCGGAGACATTAAACGAATTAATTGCTAAGTTTTATTCAAGAGCGAAACATGTATAAGTCTTCAAACCACACTATAAACTGGAACACGACAATACATTACAGTGTACGGAAAAGGAGTAGTACTTTCCCGTGTTAGTCGCTGCACAGTGCTCTATCACCAGTGATTATAATTGTTAGATAAGGCCTATGCGTGCCATCAAGCTTAACGCCAGATTAGATCTTATCAATGACGTTAACACGTAGCCATTAAATCCCCGGTTTGAATAAGCACGCAATTCTTAATAATAAAGTTGTATGAACGTTAACGTACATGCCAAACCGACCATTCATGCGGGTTTGATTTTTGACAGGGGTAGGCATTTGTTTTGATGAATACATTATACAATTGTTTTAGATTTCATAAAATGTCGGTATAAATATATGTATATAAAATTAATTTTGCAATCTAAAGCTCAATGTGGGAGTAAATTTTGTACCAATATTATGAGATATTATCCCTTTGCCTCGTTTCAATGACATTGGTCGATTGTATCTCTTATAGCAAAATTAAACACAAACAAACCGCAAAACCATAATTTCTCTCGTGTATTTTTATAGTACGATTTATGTTTTTTTAAGAAAATTAGCTTCTTCTCGACAATGTCGAAAGTTTCTGTATTTGTGGTCTGCGTATGCAGAAAATATGTTGCGCGCATGTCACGTTTGTGACACATTGGCGGAAAGAAGAACATCGACGACAGTGTAATTTAATAAAAGTGCGTTCTCTACCATTTTGAAGTCTGTGGCTTAAAGTAACAATTCCAAACCAATGGGCCGGTCACGGTCCTTAGGGTGACATCTTGGGTAGCCCCTGACCACAGCGGTACCTTTCTGCCAATAGCCTGCGTCCTTTGCAAGGGTATTACATGTTTAAAACAAATGGAATTTACACAAGTTGGTACTTAATTAATGAGTTTATTATAAAAAGGAAAGGTTTGATTTTTTATTTGTTTGAAATGAATAGGCTCCGAAACTACTGGACCGATTTCAAACACCCTTTCACCTTTAGAATGCTACATTATCTCTGAGTGACATAGGCTTTGTTTCATCAAAATCGGCGCAGTTGTAGCCAAGTTACGCAGGCGAAGCTGCGTGAAACTGCTAGTACTTAATAAAGAACAAACCTGAAGCGGAATCAAACCCTAATTTAGTTATTACTTAATTGTACTAATTATATCTAGACGTTCAGTTAGTATATTAGACATACTTCACTTACTGAAAACTATAGTAGCATTTGAAAACATTTTTTAATTTTATTGTTAGACAAGCAAATAAGCTCAGTCATACAATGTGATGCCATACTCAGTATAAAACTAACCAATAATATAGCATTGCTATGCTATTGGTTTTTAGTATATTATATTTTTCTTATAACATTGAAAGGCAAACAAGCAGACGGATTTCCTGCTGGTAAGAAATTCCCGCCGCCTAGAGACACCATAGGTGGTAATGGTGCGTTGGCAACCAGAGGCCGGGATGTTAGGCCTCGAGCAAAAGTAAGTTTACCGGCTACCTTACAAACCAGAACACGTCATGATTTTATGGCGCCAGAAATAGGTAAGGTGGTGGTGGTGAAACTCTACCACCTAGTCAGATGTCACGGTGTTAGTGACGGAAAGCCTATGCTCGCCTTTTACGAACTGCCTGGCACAGGATCTATTCTACAAAAGAGCTCGGACCAACACGGGGAAAAAATATCACATTATACTAACATTACGCTTATTTCTACAATGTGACAAACACTCAGAATAAAGTGACCAATTAACCTGAAATCCGGAATGTGGAGAAGTATTTTTGAACGTACAGGTACTTGCCCTGTGCTTGGGTTAAATCTATACATTTTAAAGAAAGAAAAATTTCGCCCCAGACAGGATTTGAACCTGTAACCTTTCGTCTCAAGCCGACGAATGCTCTAAACATTTGAGCTATTAAGGATTCAAAGCCTCGTTAATTTTTAATTCCTTTCTTACCCGATAACCTAACCGTTTATTTTTTCTTTAAAATTTATAGATAATTACATACCTTTACGGCAAGCACCACTGCACAGTTGGCAGAGTGTAACGTGCCAAGTAAACAAAGTTCGCCGAGTCGACTAGTGGTCAAGCTACTAAAGACGTGCCAATAATTGGTGCGGGTCGCGGGCGCCAACACTAGTGTTAAATTTATATAAGCACAACACGTTTGTGACGTCACTTCATTACTTTGCAAGATTCGAAAAAAAATGGCGGAAATGACTGTAAATTTACTAACATTTATTATGTCCCCGTGTTGGTCCCAGCTCCTTTGCAGCATAGACCATCTGCCTACCTGCCAGGCAGCGCGTAAAAGGCGAGCATGCTAACCGTCACAAGCACCGTGACATCCTACTAGGTGGTTGAGTTTCGCAGCAACTCGCCCGGATTGGTACTACCGCCTAACTTATTCCTGTCGCCATGACGTCCGCGCTTGCCGTTGACGTATTCCTATTCGGATGGTAAACTCAATGTCTAACATCTTGACCTCAGGTTTGCAACGCACCATTACCATATTTGTTGTCTCTAGGCGGCGTGATTTTCTTACCATCAGGAAATTCGTCTGCTTGATTGCATTCTAATATCATAAAAAACATATCAATTTTTACAGTCTGCTCTTATTGAATTAGGTATAAGCCAGATATCCTGATCATACTGCGAAGACACTGGCTCCAACATATAGTCCTTCAAGCCGAAGCACTGGCTCTAACAACTAGTCTACACAAATATGATAAAGAGGAAACGTTTGATTTGATTGTTTGTTTGTTTTTTTTTTATGTTATAGGAAGGCAAACAAGCAGACGTATTTCCTGATGGTGAGAAATTCACGTCGCCTAGGGACACCAAAGGTGGTAATGGTACGTTGCCAACCTGAGGTCAGGATGTCAGACCTCGAGCAAAAGTAAGTTTACCGGCTACCTTACCCTCCGGACCGGAACACGTCATGACGTTATGGCGGCAGGAATAGGTAAGGCGGTGGTACCAAACCGGGCGAGTCGCTGCGAAACTCTACCACCTAGTCAGATTTCACGGTGTAAGTGATGATAAGCCTATTTTACGAGCTGCCTGGCCAGAAAGGCAGATGGTCTATTCTGCAAAGAAGCCCGGACCAACACGGGGGGCTGCGTAACTACTGGAGCGATTTCAATAATTCTTTAACCTTTAGAATGCTATTTTTTCCCTGAGTGACATGGGCTTGTTTCATCAAAATCAGTGAAGTAGAAGCCAAGTTACGCAGGCGAAGCTGCGTGAAACTGTTAGTTTTTAATAAAAATGCATTTATTGGTTTATTTAATTGTAAAACAAGGGCAAAGTCGGGGGTCATAGCCAATTACTAATATAAATCAGGTTTCGGTCAGGAATGTTCAATTTCATATATTTAAGCTTCCCCTTAACAAATTAATCAGCCAACTATGCAGGTAAATTTTAGCTATTCCAATAATTCATACGAAATTATTACTCGCTTAGAGCATAAATCGTCTCTGTGGTCTATTGGTTCGTTGTTGGCGTTGACTACATAAAATTTCGGGTTCGATACCCGTGTCGAAAAACTCAAAATTTCTATATTTTTTTAAAGAAAAATATCTCGCCCAAACAGGATTCGAACCTGTAACCTCAAGCCCACTGACGCCGACGAAAGCTCTACCATGGCTACTGAGGATTTAATCCTGTGGCGAATTCCTTTCCTACCCGTTAACGCGGGTAGTTATGTCATGTAGATACACACTTCTGCGTACCTACAAAATGAGTTCATCGTTACAGATGAAATTCACATTTATAATGGCCATAACTTTCGTTTCTCTCGAGGTATTTTAATTCTAGCACTTGCCCTGTGCTTGGGTTAAATTTCTATATTTTTTAAAGAAATAAAAAATCTCGCCCTATACACGGTTTGAACCTGTAACCTTTCGTCTCAAGCCGACGAATGCTCTAAAAATATAGGTTAAAATAGGAATAAAAATAATATAAATGTGGTGTCGTGGGACACCAGGTAGGAACGAAGTTCCTTCGGCTAACGTAGAATAGACACAATTCATGAGTAGATATGCATTGGCGAGGTGGAGTGGTGATAGAGAGAGAAGGGACGGGAAAACCAAAAGAAAGAGGGAGAAAGAGAAAGATATTATACACTACCCGCTTGTGTATGCGACTGTCGCGCCTGCGCACGTCTTATTTAACGGTTTTATTCCACGGACTTTTTCTTACTGTTTTTACTATCACATTTTTTTTAGTTCGGTCGCGCAGCAACTGTCGCGCCTGCGTACGTCTCATTTAACAGTTTTATTTGACGGATTTCTTCTTACGGTTTTTTAATTACATTTTTTTTCAGTTCGGTCGCGCAGCAAAATCTATATCTCCTCCAAGCCTGCCGTAACAAACTTCGTTCCAATAATACATAATTTCAGATTTAAGCATACTAAGCGTTCACATAAATTGTACATAACTGTCAGTTAATGTCTTCGTCTAGCTGTGGGTGATCTGGTTGAACATCTGCCTACCTATTAAGATACTCAGACATTAGTAAGGCGTGGCAAATGTTTTTGGAAAATTTAAAGTTACAGTATATTTACAAAAACGACTACAATTTAATATTATATCGAGTAATATTAAGGTTTTTAGTGGAATTGTACTTGATCCTGACTTTGGAGCAATGAGACTAATTGAAATACGCTCTGAAAGAAATGAAAATCGGTGTACAAATGGAAAAAACGTTAGACATAGTCATAAGAATATCATATAAACCAATTGAATATAGAAGTTCCATTTTAAACTGTCTTATCTATGTGTGTGTGATTTCGTGCCAGTGTTTAGTACTTTAGTAACTCCTTCGAAACGGTTGAACCGATTATGATAAAACTTATTATACACACTCAGTAGCTCTGAGAATAGCTTGTTATCTATTCAACCCCTAATTAACCCACCTAAAAAAAATATCTCATACTTTCGGACAACATTTTTGATGTGACAATAAAAATACATACAATTCTAAATTTTCTAAATTACATGAGAAAAACTGCGAGGAAACTTAAAAAAACATTATTTTATCATAAAAAAGGATCCGGTGGAAAGGTTTTCGCCGGAACAGCTAGTCCTATCCTATTAATATTATAAATGCGAAAATTTGTATGTATGGATGTATGGATGTTTGTTACTCTCTCACGCAAAAACTACAAAGCCGATTACGATGAAATTTGGTACGTAGGTAGTTGAAGACCCAGAATAACATATAGGCTACTTTTTATCCCGGAGTTCCCGCGGGATTGGGACTTACGCGGGTGAAACCGCGGGGCGCAGCTAGTTATAATATAAATTCGTCATTATATTATCTAAAGATTGCATATGTAATTTTTACAATGATCAACAGCATAAATTGGTAAAGGTAGAGTGAGGTTAGAACAGTTCCCACATTGTTACGCTTTGGAAGGCTTGTGAAGGAGTACGGTCGGCTCTACTACTTGCCCACCCCATCAAGGGGTTAGGGTGGCAGGGAACCCCTGTTGCCGCAGAGACCGCAAGGTGGCGCGGTATCTTCGCGAGCTGCTGTAACTCAATTTTGATTGGCATGCATGAATTTTTTCATCATCCTATATTCGTTCAGCTAAATATGAACCTTCATCAAGTCATGTTTAAATATTGCTTGGGTTTTGAATAAGTATTTTGTCTGTTATTATGTTGTAAACGCCCCTTTGGTCTAGGTGTTGGACTTGTCTTCATGAGGTCCCGGGTTCGATTTCCGGGTGGGACAACAAAACAAAAACGTGTTTTTATCAATATTTTAATAAAAAACAATATTAGGGATTGGATGTGTGCCCGATTGGCGATAGGCTTACCATCTTTTACATTGTGGGGCTTTGTCTTCGGCTGGTGGTGGGTGCCCCGGGAGCAAAAACTTGAAGAGGGATATGGGCGTGAAGATACCTACTTACTTATTACTTGTATTTTGGAGAGGATTATGTAAATAGGAGATAATTAATCTTCTGTTTTTATCCAGATTACCCGAGGGTCACTTGAAGATAGAAAATAGCAGTTCACCTTTGTTAATGATATCATTATTTTCAAGTGATATTTAATGAATTTCCAAATGGATCCTTGAAGCGAAATAACTTCTTCGTGAATAATTCCTCGTTTAATTAAGTCTTTGAATTCCGATTCCACAATCCAAGAAACATTTTAGCGTAAAACAGTGACAATATCATTAATTTATATTTATACTAGCGGCCCGCCCCGGCTTGGCACGTGTATAAAATATACATATAAACCTTCATCTTTAATCACTTTATCTATTGAAAAAACCGCATAAAAATCCGTTTCGTAGTTTTAAATCCCCGTGTTGGTCCGGGCTCCTTTGCAGAATAAACCATCTGCCTTTCTT
>NJDD01001583.1:43904-62223 GCA_002245505.1 Calephelis nemesis
GTGTTTCAATAACTCACGCTTAAGTTATTGGATAAAGTAATGGAGTCGATATATATCTACTTGTATTCATTTAGTTCTGCTATTTGGTAAAGCGATTTCGATCGTTGACACATAACTTTTTTACATATAGGTACAACTAGCGGCCCGAAACGTGATTCGCTACGTAAATGACCGCATGAATGATATAACACAACAAACAAAAAAAGAAAAATACAACTGAAAAAAATTTCAGTATGACAGAAATTGTGGATTGCCCCATCTGAAAAAAGTTTCAACTTGACTGAAAAATACCTATTAACAAAATGATCCGCCATTTATTGAATTCTTTTGTTACAAAAAATGTGATAAATGAAAAACCGCTGGACCGATTTTATGCAAACTTCACATAAACCATCTACTAATAGTCCGAACAAAGCCTAAACATTTGGTTTGGATAGGTGAGCCCGTTCCTGAGTTATAAAATTACAACGAAAAGTGGCATTGATTTATATATAGATACTAGCTGACCCAGCAAACTTCGTATCGCTTGACATTAATGCATCGACAGTAGCGCAGTCTGTCGGATCCGATGTGAAAACATTACAAAATCAACAACGACTTATTATTAAAAAATTAATAAAAAAAAACATTTTCCAGTGGACCAAAAAAAATAATTAAAAAAACATTTTCCAGGAGACCAAATTGTGAATCTAAACCATTCGAATTCACTTGAACACGCACAAAAACTTTCATCAACATCGGTCCAGCCTTCTAAAAGGAGTTCAGTGACATACACACTCACGAAATAATTATATAAAGATAGATAAAAACAACGTCAACACTTTTTTAAAGCTCTAAATTATTTGTGCGAGATTACATATTACGTCATCCAATCCCAGGTTGCTATAATCAACGAAACGTTATCCGTTAGTTTAGCCATTCGTAGTTTGCTTAAAAGTATTAGAGCGTTACTCATATTTTCAAAAAATGTTCAGTGTTAACTATCGAAAACGAGCAACCGTTGTTAGCAATCTTACTAATCGTACAAAATACTACCAACCATAATTTTAACGACTCTTTTCTTGAATATAGGAATCAGGCATTAGTGCACAAAAATTGAGTATTTTCTTATTTTCTTCGATTTCCGTGATCCAAACTTGGTAAGAATGCGACCACCTGTAAAATACGTTCTAATGACAATTAAAACATAATTCAATTTTAAATAGGCTAACAAATGACGAGAAATATATTATTATAAAAAAAGCATCTTTACGCCTATATCCCCGAAGAAATAGGCAGAGACACAACCAGGGCACCCACGACTAGGCCAACCGGGCACATTTCCAATCCCGACCACCATTTTTTTATTAGAAAATTGGAAAAATCCAATTTTCTTTTTGTTGGCCGACCCGGGATTCGAACCCGAGAACTCATGCAGTCAAGTCCAACACCCGGACCGCTAGACCACAGAGGCGATAGATCTCATTAAAACCGGTTTACTTGATAATGTACCTCAATATGTTATTTAGTTTTGCCGTTCTTTTGTTTGAGAAGCTAAAGGGTGGGAGCATATTTTATTAATTTGGATGTGCCTCTCGAGCAAACTATTCAATTTAGAAACAAAATGATATAAGGTACATCAATATCATTTTTAAGAGCTGTCTATAGATCACTTATGGGTGTGATGAAAAAGAAATATTATGAGTTTTAGGCCTAAGTATGGGAAACTCCCAAAAAAAAATTATTTTTTGCCTGAAAAACTTAATGCGGTTCACAGAGTACATCTACACTACATGACAAATCTATAAGGGTTCCGGTTTACAGAAATTGGCTACGGAACCCTAAAAAAACATATAAAGTACCTACAGCAAAACCTTTACCTTGTAACCCAAAAAGTAAATGTCATCGTAAATATTTCTTGCCTAACTACACAATAAACTAAGCTAAAGAAGTACTTTTTTTGACAACCCTAAATGTTTACATTGTAAGCAAAATGCTTATTTGTAAACAAAACCGTTATTCTTTGATGTGTAAGAATGTAGACAACACGATTTGACGGTTCGGAAATTAAATCGGTCTGTTTATCGTAAACATGTGTAGCAAGCCAGGAGCTCACCAATTACTTCGTCTTAAATAGGGTTGGTAGCTATACACTTTATTTTTTACAAGAGCCTTCAGTGTCAATTGCTATAAGAAACGTTCGGAAAGTTATGTATCGAAAGCTCTTACTGTCTGAAATTCAGTTCTCTTAATTACAGGGAGAGGCGCTGTTTAAAGTATTGGTAATTAAAAAAAACGACGGGCTGCACTCCAGGAGTACCTACCAGAGAAGAGAAAATTTGAATATTAAAATTGTGCATTTTTAAAATTTTGGACTAGTTAGGAAATAATTTTGCACGAATTGCTTTAATTATTAGTATGAAAGTACTATCATTTATGTGGTAGAATACAATATTCATTTGTTACGCTATCGTACACAAACATGACAACACGAACATTCGCGCAAGCGCCCTGCGCCGTTCTACGAATTTTCGATCAGGTCACGTGTCCTGGCGCGAGTTTAGAAGTTTTTACACATTCCCAAAAAAGTGCGCAACGCCGCTAAAGAAGTTTTCACTTCAAAAATTCATCAACTCACAGGACTCAGAAAGTAAATAAGGCCGTGGATTTCGTTATAGAAAGAAATACGTCACTTACAAACAATAAGGATAACAACAAGTTTTCTATATTATAACTAAATGCATTAAATCTGCAAAAACCAACTTCTACTTTTTTAGAACGTCGCGAATTTATAATTCTTTATTTCAAAGATAGCAAATGTTTTCGAAATATCATACATAAAATTTAATCAACATCTTACTAGTAGTTTTAAGTTACATTAATTAATAATGCAAAAATTTTCACTCACGTTGATCTAAATTAATTACACAATGAAAAATGTATGCATTATAACTACACAGTATAAAACAAAGTCGCTTCCTCTGTCCCTATTTCCCTTTGTACGCTTAAATCTTTAAAACTACGCAACGGATTTTAATGCGGTTTTTTAATAGACAAAATGATTGAAGAGGCAGGTTTATATGTATTATTCATAACCGTGCGAAGCCGGGCGGGCAGCTAGTTAAATGTAAAGCAAAAAACACCCGTCAAATAATGTTAAAATTAAAATGAAACCAATTTGGAATCATGGCCTATCTTTCTAAAAAAGAACTATTATAATCAGTTTCTGTTGGCCGAGTAAACTGGTAACAAATATACAAAAAGGAAAGATACAGACGCTCGAATTGATAAACCTCCTCCGTTTTCGAAGTCGGTGAAAGAAAACACACAGTCTCCTCCTTTCAGATTTTAAATGTAAAATTCATACTCACAGAAGACGCTTTAAAACGATGAATTTAATAACATTTAAATCAATAAATATATGTCAATTAATACTGCTGCAGTCTTGATGTATATACTGAACGTCTATATCGATATATACCTAATATATTATGTAATATCCATATGTGTCAGCGTCGGAATTTGTCGACACTCTCACTTGTGCTTAACTAGTAATTAGGTAACTGGATTATTTCACCAGTGCAGGTATTCATTAATAGGTTCGAAAATGCTGCAGCAGCCTCGCCCATAATAATAGCACTACCTGGATTGGTACCACCGCCTTACCTATTCCTGCCGCCATAACGTCATGACGTGTTCCGGTTCGGAGGGTAAGGTAGCCGGTTAACTTACTTTTGCTCGAGGCCTAACATCCCGGTTTCTGGTTGGCAACGCACCATTACCACCTTTGGTGTCTCTAGGCGGCGGGAATTTCTTACCATCAGGAAATCCGTCTGCTTGTTTGCCTTCCAATGTTATATAAAAAAAAAACATATCTACAGCTTCGATGTTCGAAAGGTTAGCCAAAAGTCTAATACTACCGACCAACGGCGAGGCTCGGTTTCGATCCCCGATGGGGGCAGGCATTTGAAATGAATGAAATGAAATTTATTTATTTGCGGAATATTTGTTTTTAAAAATTGTTACAACATACTTATTCGTACCAACATATTGTGCCACATTGTGGTGTGCAAATATCTAACCAACTTATACAGTTGTTATTATTATATTTTTTACGCAAATTAATTAAAACTTATTTATAACAATTCTATCATTTATTTATTTAAAAAGATTTTATTATGAACAAGTTTTATCTTATCTACCATAAACTACCTAGCACCGTTTCCAAACCTAGCCAGCCAGGAGAAGAAACGGCGAAACAAACTCCCCTGCAATTAGGACTAAATCATGTTTGTGATTTCCTTTGCTGCATTCCTATTTGTGTGACGCAGACATCTAAATTACCTATGTTTTTTTTGGTTTGAACGTATTTTTTTTTTCAAATTTATTCTATTAGTATTAAACATTATTGTTCACTACTGGAATATATCATTTGCTTACTTTGGAATTAGATTTAATTTGTTTTTCTAGGGATATTGATTTACCTTTCCCTGTCACCAAAGCTTGGATCGATCAAGTACCATACTGGGCTGTATGGTAGTATGTAGATTTGCACAAGTGGCCATAGCGTCATACCAGTAACATCTTTCTATAAGAGACGATTCTCAAACACGATCAGTAAATCAGCCGGTTTAATTGCTATTAACATAAAAAAAACATTTATTTTAACATCTCACTTAACATTAGATTCATATTTAACTAAAATCCCTCAATGAGGGTAATTTATTTTCAAGTTTCATAACTAAAAGCAAAGGTTTCTGGGTCCGAGTATGTTATTTGACAGACCTTGAAGTGTCGTTTAAAATATTATTTAAGATTAACATGTGTAGTTTTGGCGCCATAGAATATGGTCGAAGTTTTTTCATAATTTCTGAATTCGTGTCGATATTGTGTAAAATTAGTCAATTTTGGTGGCATTTTGTACAATTGTGTTCAGCGAAAGTGCACAAATGAAATACTCATGAAGAAATTAACGTATCATGTATTTCCTCCTTGCTGCCAAATCTCATTACATAAGCTTGAGTATTGAGGCCACTGCTATACCCAAGACTTTGATTTACTAACGGCTTATAAATGGTGAGTACTTATAATTGATTAAAATCGATATAAAATTTGATGCAAATTTCTACTTGACTAATGGCAAAATACTAACGTATAGGCCAAAACCCAAAAACGAAAGAAAAGATTACAATGTAGCAACCCTATTCCCAACATATGATTATTTATTTTCCACAAACCCGAGTGCGTACTCCCAGAGGCGCCTCAAAGGAAAGAATCCAATAAATACAAACCAATAATTATGTGTCAAAACTGCTGCCGTCTTGCTGTATGTAAATTAAAATGGAAGAGTACAACGGACAGAGTAATTTTATTTTGAGATAATTAATAGCTGTGAAACAAAAGTATCCGTTTTGCATGATTTTTGTTCTTATATGGAAGTGAAGATTTGATTTTACTCTTTTAAGATTCGCGCAACTGTGAAACACTTGTCTTGCTTACTCCCACGCGATCAGTTATTAACTGTCTCGCTTCCTCATGATGTAAATTGATATGGAAAATCAAAAAGAATTCTCAAAAGTACTTTCACGCCCACATCCCCGAAGAGGTAGTCAGAGGCACAACCACGGCGCCCACGATTAGCCGAAGATACTAGGTCCCACAATGTGATAGGTGGCAAGCCTATCGCCAATCGGGCACATATCCAATCCCGGGCAACTCTATTTTTAATTGGAAAATTGGAAAAACCACATTTTTGTTGCCCGACCCCGGAATCGAAACCGGGACTGCATGAAGTCGAGTCCAACACCTGGACCGTTAGACTACAGAGGCGAAAACTGAAGCATAATCATATACAAATAACACCAATCATATATCACTGTTCTAATTCATTATTGAGAAAGTTTGTGAGGATGAATGGATGTTTGTTTCTTTTTCAAGCTATCACTGCAGAATGGATTTAGAATAAACAGTAAGATTGTTTATACGTCAGAATGACACAGGGTACAATTTATAAAGATTTTTA
The DNA here is from genome assembly GCA_002245505.1 of Calephelis nemesis. NCBI lineage: Eukaryota > Metazoa > Arthropoda > Insecta > Lepidoptera > Riodinidae > Calephelis > Calephelis nemesis. Next base: position 49,906 of record NJDD01001583.1, read on the forward strand.
AACACTAGTGGTCGCCCATTCGTCGAAATTCGACCATAACAAATTTTAATATCTTGTTGATGAGAACGCCATCTTCATTTCTCAAGACCAACTACTTTGTTTCCAAACTGTATGGTGCGCCATCTGTGATCTTTTATCGTTATCATCAATATATTCCCCCGTGTTCGTCCGGACTCCTTTTTAGCCTCTCTGCCTTCCTTGCCAGGTAGCTCGTAAAAGGCGAGCATAGGCTCACTGTCACTAACACCGTGACATTTGACTAGGTGGTAGAGTTTAGCAGCAACTCGCCCGGATTGGTACCACCGCCTTACCTATTCCTGCCGCCATAACGTCATGACGTGTTCCGGTTCGGAGGGTGAGGTAGCCGGTAAACTTACTTTTGCTCGAGGCCTAACATCCCGGCCTCAGGTTGGCAACGCACCATTACCACCTTCGGTGTCTCTAGGCGTCGTGAATTTCTTAACATCAGGAAATCCGTCTGCTTGTTTGCCTTCCAATATCATAAAAAAATATATATATTTGTTTGTGTGTGTTAAATGCATGGTAGTGTGGGTAATGTTATATTTATTGAGTTAATGTACTTTATAAGCATTATTATTAAAAAAATATTAGCGTTCTGCACTTCTCTTACACATAAACTATAAGTGTTCCAAATTTCATACTCCTGTTAGCGTAATTTTCGTAAAAAGGGGTCTAAAGTTTTTTCATCACGTATTAATATTATGATTTAACAGTGCAATCAGCCAAATGAGCTTCTAGAGTTCTGTAACGAGTTACTCGATTGGTTCAAAACCGGCCTAATTTCAGGTCATGAGGTTTATTTAAGCAAAACCCGATTCCACCCTTAAGCTTAGCACCTTTGAAACCTTTTTATGAGTTTTCGCATGAAAAGCATCTTCACGCCCTCATCCCCGACAAGGTCGACAAAGATACAAAAGAGTACCATCGATTAGCAAAACATACTTTAGTTCCTATGATTGGTTAAAATCATCAAACCTGGCACTTGTCCAATCAAGGCCAACGTTGACTCTATTAGAAAATTGTAAAACATATTTTGAGTTGCCATATAAGGAAAACGAACTCGGGACCTCGTGTAGTCAACGCCAACACCTACAGACTTAGAGGCGGTCTTAAAGTATAAGATAAAATATAAATATTCAACGTGCATACGCAAACATATCTATTTTACATAATATTTGAAATATATGAAATTCTAAGTGCATGCACAACGCTGTACGAATATAAATTCTGAAGAAATGGAGTTTAACATTTTAAACTGATCGCAATTGTAGATGTTATTGACTGCCTTATGTTGAAGTGTTTAAAAATAGTTTGTATGCTTGTTTGTTTGTTACTCCTTCACGCAAAAATTGATGATACGCTTTTCATTGAATTTGGCACACACGGAGAGGGTAACTTGGATTAGCTCATAGGTTAATTTTGACCCCGAAAATATTCCTGTGGGACCATTAACCACGCCGGCAACAGCTAGTTTATCATATTTTTACCCGCCTTCATTAGAACATTCTCAGTTTTTCTACATATGACTGTTTATTTCTTTGGCACGCCCTACAGCCCAAACGAGTGGACGGTTTTTCACACATGAGATATCTTTGGATTCGTCAAAAATAAATTTTCAAATTGGCGTCCAAAAAAATCTTTTTTTACTCTTATCGTAGCAATATGGGTATCAAACGAAAACTAATAAAACGATTATTTAAAAAAATATATGCATCAAATTGTTTAATGGATGTTATTTGAATGCGGCGTTTTGTTTAAAGCTTTTATTTAACTTGCAATGTAGTTATGTTATCTGAATGGATTCTTGCAAGTTCTATGTGATCCACTTCCAGGTTACGGATTAAGTTAAAATTTTGCAAGCGTGTGTAAATCGGACGGCAATGCAAAATTGAAACAATAAATTAACAAATAAATACCCCTGGACAAGTTACACAAATTGAATCTATCCACAAAGTAAGCAAATTATATGCTTGCGGTGTTCGTCAACGATACTAATAAATACAAATACTTAAATACATACCAGAATAAATTTAATCAACACCTAGACCCAGAAATACAGACATCAAAATGTTCATCACACAAATGCTTGCCCACGTCGGAAATCAAACCCGAGCCTCGCGGTTGGTCGGTGTAATTAGGCGCGTACGTTAGCCACTCGACCAACGAGGCGGTCAAAGGAGATGATCTAATGCTGGAATTAGAAGGAACCAAAATTCCTGTTATGTTTGGGCTTAGTTGATAGGTACGTCTTGAATAGTACCCCAAAACAAAGTTCCACTCCTGCTGGAAATAGGTAATACAAGTAAAAGCTTGTCACAAAAATATAATATTTGAAACACTTATTTTCTTTTTAATTTATTGCTAATGTCATTCATAGGTAATAACACAATTAAGAACAAGATATCAAGTTACGTGCGCGTATAAAAAAAGCTGCTCCCGTCGGGAATCGAACCCGATCCTCGCGGTTGGTCTGTGGCATTATGTCTATACGCTAACCCCATCAATGGGTGGGTCAAATATACGTTCGGCATAGGGAGGTAACGACCTAATCATACACTGATTGTAATATAGTAACTTTTGTTAATACGAGTATATTAATATTCTGAAGGCAGTAATTTAACTATACAGCAGTACATTTAACTGTGTGGTAGTTGCGGTTTAAGACAGTAAGGGCCACTTGCACATTGTGGGGGATAAGTATTTAACTCTGAGTTAGCTTTTAACGAAGAGTTAAATCTATACTAATCCAAACTTCTATACTAATATTATATATGCGAATCTGTCTTTCTGTAGCTCTTTCACAGCTAAGGCGCTAAACCGTTTTTGATGAAATTTGATATGCATATAGCAAAACATCCAAGTTCAAACAAATGTCAATTATTTTCTCAAAATTAACTCCCAAAGGACTTTAATGAGGGATGAAAATTTGTATGAAAAAAGTAAATATTCTACGCTGACGAAGTCGCGGGCAAACAGCTAGTTGTCCTATATTTGACAGTGTAACCTAGTCTTAAATTTAATCCATTAACGTACAAGCGTTATTCAGCAGTATTTTATTTGGATTGAAGTATTTTTTTCATTAAAAATACTACTTAAGTTTCTACGGTGCAGCCCAAAATTTCTTTGGTCTGTCCATGCTAATCTATGAAGAGTTTGTTTGTTTTAACGCGCTAATCTCAGGAACTACTAGTCCGATTTAAAAAATTCTTCCAGTGTTAGAAAGCCCATTTATCGAGGAAGGCTATAGGCTATTATATATATCGTCACGCTAAGACCAATAGCAGCTGAGCACCAACGAAAAATGTTTCAAAATCGGGAGAAGGACGTAGGCTACTTTTGTCTAAAAATTTCAACGGGTAGCGTGGGAGAGCTAAATATTAAATAAGTAGACTACGCGGGCGAAGCCGTGGGAAACAGCTAGTTAATTATAGTTTTGGTAAGTACTCACTCTAAATCTTCCTTTGTGCTTTTATGTAATAATGATTTAGTACCTGTAAAAAATAAGTCATAATTAGGCATTTAATGAAAGTAAAATCAGAATATTACATCGAGGTTTGTTTATCCTTTTAACAAAACTAATTTTAAGTGTATCTTCTACTAACTTTAAGTTTATCTTCTCGCAACCATAGTAATTGAATGAGACAAATTATGTTTAGTGCTCTCTGATTAATTTCTACAGACTTCTAATGTATTCCTTGGAAAATGTTAATTAAAAACGTTACAATTCAACATGTCCGGACTAATCTGATATGTCTCATATATTCTATCTCTTTTCATTTTGATTTAGTGAAAAAAGATAGTATACACATACAACAAAAAGAAAATTTGGTTTTGGGTGGGATATGTGACCGATTGGCGATAGGCTTGCCACCTATCACATTGTGGGATTTAGTGTCTTCGGCTAGTCGTTGGTGCCTTGGTGGTGCCTCTGCCTAACACTTCGGGGATATAGGCGTGAAGATACTAAGTTTAGTTAGTACTCAGCAGAATTACCACCATTGTCAAAATGGCGTCAGGAACATGATAAAAGCGGTGAATCCCCGAACAAATCACTACACAGCACTCTACCACTATTAGCCTTGTTGGTAAATCCTCATATAAGCTCTTGCCATTTGCAAGCTACTAGACCGGAAACAGAAGCGGTCCCAACCAACAGACATGTTTAATAAACTAAACATCATCATCTCATGCGTTCCTTTCCTTCTAAATTGACCAGAGGCGGCTTGATGTTCCTCTCCGGATCACCATGTGTCTAGAATCAGTTACCAATGGTGATACTTCTATATGAATACAGAAACCTTTAGAAAAAGAGTTAATCCATTCCTAATAATTTTGACACTCATGATGGTGCATAGGTCTCGTAACGATGACCACTTACCAACTGGTGATACACCTAGTGCGTTAATCTTCTCTTCTATAAAAAATTAAGAGTTACCAAGCTTTCGAACATAATTCTTCTCCTCATCCAAATCAACTGTAAAAAATGTTTTTTTTAAAGAATAAATATCCCTGGCCAAGGCACACAAATTGAACCTAACCCCAAAGAAAGCAAATTATATGCTTGTGTTATGGGTGTTAGTCAACGATACTAATACATAGAAATACTTAAATAAATACAGAAATATATTTAATAATCACCCAGACCGGAAATGCAGAAATCTAAATGTTCATCACACAAATGCCTGCCCCCGTCGGGAAGCGAACCGGAGCCTTGTTGGTCGATGTCGTTAGGCGTGTACGCTAGCCACTCGACCAGGCGGTCAAAACTAAACGAATTAGCTAATGAGTTAGCTTATGAATAATCAGACAGCCATGTTTGTTTAGTATGATGGTCAGAACAGGTATCAATCATAGTTTCCATCGAGTGTACCCGCGAAACCCCTTATTTATTTGATTACGGTGATTACACGCCCGCGGCTAGTTTCGACACATTTCGAGGAACGGTCACTGGCAACACTTTAATTTGGGTGTGATGTTTTGGGAATTTGTAGTTATTACCACACCTACTCAAGTGGGTAACGTTTTCTCACATCTGCACCGAAACTTCGTTAGTAGTTAACGTGGTTTTGTCGATCAAAAATGAAAATGAAGCTTTTTTAACTTTTACTAAATTTCACCTTAATTTAGGTACATTTGTACGTCTCTAATGACTGATCGCCTTTGCGGTCTAGCGGTCAGGTGTCGGACTTGAGTTCTTGAGGTCCCGGGTTCGATTCCCGGGTCTAATAACAAAAGATCAAAAAATGTATATTTTCAAATTTCTAATAAAAATAATGTTGCCTGGGATTGGATATGTGCTCGGTTGGCGATAGGCTTGCCACCTATCACATTATGGGACTTAGTGTCATCGGTTAATCGTGGATGTCGTGGTTGTGCCTCTGCCTATCCCTCAGGAATATGGGCGTGAAGATACTTTTTTAATGACTTAACGTTGAACTCACGACATAGAAGACGTAACTTTAATTTGAGCTCAGTAAAACAAAAAAAAAACTATTTTCATTATCATAACTATTTTCATTATTATTTTCATTAACATTATCAATAGTAAAAAGTACCTTCACGGCCATATCCGAGGTTCTTACATTCTCCTTAGTTACTATAATATAAAAATATACACTTTTAAAGTGGTAAAATGAGTGAGTGACTTCAATTTTTTTAACTAAGATAGTGAAAAAACTAAAACAAACACAGTCTTTAGATGTCAGTGAAAACTTTAAACGAAAGTTATAAGCGACAGTTTTTGAGATACTACACATTTCAAAACTTCAAACATAACTTTAACATTAATACATACACCTATTGTGAAAGAAATTTCTTACTAGTATAAAATGATACTGGTACCTCGTTGGTCGAGTGGCTAGCGTACACGCCTAACTGCATGGACTAGCCGTGAGGCTCAGGTTCGATTCCTGACGGGGCCTGCCCCCGTCGGGAATCGAACCCTTACCAGCTTACCATCAGGTTGACAACGCATTCGTAGACTGTGAAAGTAATAGGTATATTTAGTAAGCATTTCTTTCGTGTCTATCCTACTTTGAGTATTGAGCTAACCTATGATCAAATACTTGAACTATGATAACAGCAACAAACTATATTCTCAGAGTCCTTACGCGCGCTTCACATTTACATAAACCGTTTTATTTATAAACACAGAATTTTTAACCAGTATTTGACCGCCTCGTTGGTCGAGTGGCTAGCAGTACGCTAGCCACTCTAACTAACTGCATCGACGAATCGCGAGGCTTGGGTTCGATTCCCGACGGGGGCAGGCATTTGTGTGATGAACATTTAGATGTCTGCATTACCGGGTCTGCGTGTTTATTAAATTTATTCCGTTATATATTTAAGTATTTCTTATGTATTTCTTGTTTATTAGCTAGGCTTGCCACCTATCACATTGTGGGACTTAGTATCATCGGTTAGTAATGGGTGCCATGGTTGCGCCTCTACCTAACTCTTCGGTGATAAAGGCGTGAACATACTTATTTATTAGTAACTGTTAATTTTCAAAATTCTAACGAAGAAAGTATTCCAATCACCATCTTTTAATTAACACCGAAATTGGCCAGAGAAAAATTACCCTCTACTCGCTGTCATTTGACATGTCAGAAACTAATTAAAACTTAACCTTCCCTGTGTCAAATAAATTGAAAAACTTTAAGGGTAAATTTACTTACATTCTGGCCCAACTGCCCCATAATTGAGGGGAGATTTGGGTCATTAAACTTGGAAAGGCTTTGTTTCCAACTCTTGGCTTTCATCATATAATTAGAAGAGTAATGTACTTAAAATCAAGTAGGGTCACCTTCCCTGGAGGTTGAGACCCACTTTTAACTGATTATGTGTCTCAAAGGATTGACATATGGAACACAAATAGTTTCACCCGTTTGTGACTAATTTTGGGATCAGAAAACAAACGGATTCAACAGTGATAAGAAATGCACATCTCATTTGAGCACCAAAGATGTAAATGGTGCGTTGCCAACCTGTGCTAGTTTAGGTCCTTGTGCAATTTCATTAGCTATCCTACCAAATTTGGACTAAATTCACATCGGAAATGAAAAAAAATGTTATAACGTTTTTTTTTCTAAATACATACATATCTTTACACCAAGCCCTTACGAGATAGGCATTGAGTGTTAAATATCAGGAGAGCTGTGCGCTTCTTCGCTACATTCTCACGTAAAAAATGATACTAAGTTTGTCATGTGAAAACGGCTCAACCGAATTTTACACATTTTAAGTTTCAAATAGGCTTTTGAGAAAGAGACCCTTACCTTCCTTCTCCTTCTTTATAATTTTAAAGAAAGTATTGGTGTAAAATTGGGAGAGCTGTGTGAAGAGAATGACAGAAAAAAGACTGATAATTTAGACATATAATGTGAATGAAGATCGATGTAGGTACCCAGGAAGACCTAGGTTGATACTTCACGATCATATCGCTCGGGTTTTATCCGACGGTGGTAACAAGAGTCTCCAAAGCCGGCATGTTGTATGAAAAGAGCAATGAATGTGTAGAAAAGTCTGTAGAAACCATGACACTTGGCGCATACTCTCTGCCAACCATGCAAGAGATTTGGTGTTTAGATATATCTGTATATTACATCTCAAAGGCTTCCCGCAGGTAATAGCTTGTTATTGTCTAAATTATTTTCTATAATCATCATCATCATCATCATCATTTCAGCCATAGGACGTCCACTGCTGAACATAGGCCTCCCCCATTGACTTCCACTTCGACCGGATGGAAGCGGCCTGCATCCAACGAGACCCCGCGACCCTCATAAGGTCGTCAGTCCATCTCTGTCCATCTCTATAATAAAGCTTATAAAGTACATTAAATCAATAAATATAACATTACCCACACACATTTAAATGAATAATAAAATAAATAATAAATATCTCTGGACAAGTTACACAAATTGAATCTAACCCCAAAGTAAGCAAATTATATGCTTGTGTTATGGGTGTCAGTCAACGATACTAATACATAGTAATATTTAAACAGATACCAGAATAAATTTAATAAACACCCAGACCCGGAAATACAGACATCTAAATGTTCGTCACACAAATGCCAGCCCCCGTCGGGAAGCGAACCCGAGCCTCGCGGATGATCGATGTAGTAAGGCGGGTACGCTAGCCACTCAACCAACGAGGCGGTTACACCCAAACAAAATATATATTGACACACACAAACAAAATATATATTGATGATAACGATAAAAGATCACAGATGGCGCACTAAAAAGTTTGGAAACAAAGTAGTTGGTCTGGAAAAATAAAGATGGCGTTCTTATCAACAAGATATTAAAATTTATCATGATCGAATTTCGACTAATGGGCGACCACTAGTTATTATTATTTTCAAAACATAAAGCACCAAAACTAAGTATTCAAACTCTAACCCTGCCGTGTATAAACACCAATATTGTAAAACAATAAGACTATTATTTCCCTAAAACAATAGATTCAGCTTTATTAGTGGAAATAATTAAGCAGAACTCGACCTTTTGTTTACGATATCAATATACTTTAATGGGGTACAATGGGGTACGGTGGGGTACAAATTAATTACATGACTAGAATGCGAAACTTCGTATAATTTAGATATATTACAGCTGATTTCCGCGGGTTGGCCTGATAGGAATAGCATAAGAGTATTTCACGCACCAGAAGTCTACTTACTGTCTACTTACTGTATTACTTTGACTCTACTTTAGCTTTGGTAGGTACTGCAAAATCGTTCTAAGTCTGTACTAACTGAAAGTATCTTCACGCTCGTATCCCCATAGACATAGGCAGAGGTACAACCAGGACACTCACTATTCATAGATTTTAATAATTATTGTAAACATTAATAGATTTTGAGTTAATGCCCTATGTTCACTATCTAATTAGTGGTTTTCTAGTTATATTTAAAAAAAGGATCATCACGCCCATATCCCCGAAAGGATAGGCAGAGGCACAACCAGAGCACCCACAACTAGCCTATGACACAGTCTCATAATGATATAGGTGGCAAAACTATCGCCAACCGGGCACATATCAAATCTCGGACATAGTTATTTTCATTACAATATTGATAAAACACGTTTTTTTGTTGTCCGACTTGGATCAAACCAGTATCTTTTTTGCAGAATAGACCATCTGCCTTCCTGTGCTATACAGCTCGTAAAAGGCAAGCATAGACTTACCGTCACTAACACCGTGACATCCTACAAGGTGGTAGTTTTGCAGCACCTCGCCCAAATTTGTACCATCGCCTTGCCTATTCCTGCCGCCAAAACGTCAGCGCTTGCCATTGACGTGTCCCAGTTGGGAGTATAAGGAAGCCGGTGAACTTACTTGCCTAGCACCCCGGCTTCAGATTACCTAACAACGCACTATTACCACCCTTGGTGTCTCTAAGCGGCGTGAATTTCATAAAACCAAGAAATCCGGCTGCTTTTTTGCCTTCCAATATCATTAAAAATCACCGGAACACTACAATGGCAAGCTCCGGTGATTACTATTAAAACATAATTTAGTTTGCATTAGATTTACAAGGTTCGATTTAAGGTAAGGATAATGCCCTTAAAATAATAATAAAACGGAATTAGCAGTATCATTAGGAGTATTTAACAGATTTCTGATAACATTTCCTTATCACGCAACTTTGAATAGTGTTATGCAACCATGTGAAATTTAGTCATTTTTATGTAAAAAAAAAACTTCATTACAGGCATGATTTGATCCATATGTCTAAAGCATACCTGTAGCGTATATATGAATTCACTCTTTCACTTACTTCTCATCACGATAATTTATGTCGAAATTTTAACTACTTTTCTATATTTTAAAATATTGATGTTCTACAAATACATTATTTTAATCAGAAATGTTGCGAAAATTAGGAAATGTATCCCAAGTGGTTCTGCTACCGGCATGTTGTATGAAAAGTGTAATGAATGTGGAAAAAGGTATTCAGGTACATAGGAATCGCGACACTGTCATTCCATAATATCTGCCTACCCTACTAGGGACTTAGCTTGAAGTAAAGCAAACGGATTTCCTGATGGTAACAAATTCACACCGCCTAGAGACACAAAAGTTGACAATAGCGCGTTGCCAACCTGAGGCCGGGATGTTAGGCCTCGAGCAAAAGTAAATTTATCGGCTACCTTACCCTCCGAACCGGAACACGTCAACGGCAACCATTGGACGTTATGGCAGGAATAGGTACGGCGGTGGTACCAATCCGGACGAGTTTTTGCGAAACTATACCACCTAGTAGAACATCACGGCGTTAGTGTCGGTAAGCCTATGCTCGCTTTTTATATCCCAAAATAAAAAAAAATACACTCAATGAATTGTTATTGCATAACCTCATCCTTATTTCAGAAAAACATTTAAATAGTAGGCTCTCACGCAAATCGAACATCGCTCGCAATGGCCGTTTGAAGACCATTTGACCTGATTTATTTGTTGACTATTCGATTTAAATCCGTTTTGAATGTGCTATTTGTTATGTCACTACTCTTCTACTCGGAATGAAAAACTCCATTGAATTTATTTTCTAGATTTATACACTTCTATCGCCATTTTTGTTTTAGAACTTATTACATAAACTCTTTTATTTTTCTACAATATATTTGATTATAACTTACAACATTAATAAAACCTGTAACGTATTTTTGACGCTTATTTTTTTTTATAAAACATCTTTAATAAAATATCTTCGAAAACGTTTTGATCATCCAAATATCATGGTATTATAAAATATACACTATACACGAATGGTCCCGGCTCCTTTGCAGTATAGACCATCTGCCTTACTGCCAGACAGTTCGTACGAGGCGAGCATAGACTTACCGTCACTAACACCGTGACATCTGACTAGGTGGTAGAGTTTCGCAGCGACTCACCCGAATTAGTACCACCGCCTTACCTATTCCTGCCGCCATAACGTTATGACGTGTTTCGGCTTGGAGGGTAAGGTAGCCGGTAAACTTACTTTTGCTCGAGGTCTTACATCTCGGCCTCAGGTTGGCAACGCACCATTACCACTTTTGGTGTCTCTAGGCGGCGTGAATTTCTTACCATCAGGAAATCCGTCTGCTTGTTTGCCTTCCTATAATATAAAAAAAATACACTAAGAATTTTAGTTATAAGACTATCACGTTCTACGAGCATATCTCATCGTATATTACATACAATTTTTTTTTCGTTTCGACCCCATTTAAAGTTAGTTTGGTTCTAAAATCAAATAATAATAGTAATTGCATACTCATCCTTTCCGACATTGTTCACCACCGTTTTAAGGTTACTTTCGTTTGTTTTTTGACACTAAATATAGCGTTGGAAACACAATGAGTGCTACAGAGCCTTTACCATAAGTTGGTATAGATTACGTTCGGTAAGTTACATGTCGAAATCTATGGCACCTTTGGTCTTAAAATGTATTTTTCTCAGTTACCAACTTACAGAGACGTTTTGTATTTGTTTTTTTGTATTTGTTATAGGAAGGTAAACAAGCAGACGGATTTTCTGATGGCAAGAAATTCACGCCGCCTAGAGACACCAAAGATGGTAATGGTGCGTTGCCAACCTGAGGCCGGGATGTTACGCCTCAACAAAATGTAAGTTTACCGGCTACCTTACCCTCCAAACGGGAAAACGTCATGACGTTGTGGCGGCAGAAATAAGCAAGGCGGTGGTACCAATCCGGGTGAGTCGCTGTGAAACTCTACCACCTTGTCGGATGTCACGGTGTTAGTGACGGTAAGCCTATGCTCGCCTTTCACGAGCTGCCTGGCAGGAAGGCAGATGGTCTATTCTACAAAGGAGCCCGGACCAACACGGGGAAATCTATGACACTTTTGGTCTTAAAATGTGTGTCTCTCAGTTACCAATTTACAGAGACGGTAGCGAGTAACTTGACAAGCCGTAACCTCATCATTACTCATGTTAAAAGGATTTAATAATATTTTTTTGATATTAAATCTCAAGAAGTACACATATTTCCTATTTTCAAGAAATACATATATTACGAAGATTTCAACTTTCAATTACGTAAATTCTTTTAAAATAATGGTAAACATATTTTTCAGTATAACAGTAAATAACAAAATATGCACTAGGACTTACGATGAAATTTTTCAACATAAAGCGCTTTGTCTAAAAACAGTGACCTGGAAGGAAGCTGCATTCTTTTTGCTGCTGTTACGAAAATTATGATTCACAAATCGCTCTAGCCTTGGTGTGACCACAATTTTGAAGAGCCTTTTTTTAAGACAGTGCTAGCTTGAAATTTAG
>NJDD01001583.1:62406-72877 GCA_002245505.1 Calephelis nemesis
ACCAGTGTTATTCTGAATAATGTTAATTACAATCTGCACGTATTGTTGAAGATTCCGGATAGGAGAGAAATTTGTTACAATAATTTAAAAGCAATGAAACTGCAAAAAAAATCGTGTTTCATTCATACGTCGTCAGCGCACAAAAAAATCTGCGTTGTTGAATATATCTCCAAAAAAACTGCCTACTTATCATTGACCGACTCGTAAATCGAGGGGCTAGTGAAAACGCCTACACTACCACTACACTACACTGATCCACCGTGAGGCTTGGGTACGATTCCCGATGGGGCAACAATTGTGTGATGAACATTTAAATGTTTGCCTTTTACGAGTAGGATATTCGTCAAATTTATTCTGGTATGTATATACATATTTCTATGTATGAGTTGCCACAATGAGTGTATTTGACATTGTCTTGTCCCAATTCGGTTAGATAGCCGGTCGACTTGCATATTAGGCCTACCACACCGGCCACAGGACAGCGACGCACCTAATACCATGAAAGACTATACGCCAGCGCTGTCTTTTACCATCAGGAGTGACGTCCTTTTTCACTGTGTTATCTCATAAAAAGTATTCCTGACCAGTTTTGGCCATGGTGACTACATCAACTCTGATGTCAACGTTTTTTTTATGATATTGGAAGGCAAACAAGCAGACGGATTTCCTGATAGTAAGAAATTAAACTTGAACATTTATCGACAGATCGAACTATAAATCTAAGCTCTAGAATTATTATTTTTATGTTATAGGAAGGCAAACAAGCAGACGGATTTCCTGATGTTAAGAAATTCACGCCGCCTAGAGACAGCATAACAGCATAAGGGGTAATAGTGCGCTGTCAACCTGAGGCCGGAATGTTAGGCCTCGAGCAAAAGTAAGTTTACCGGCTACCTTACCCTCCGAACCGGAACACATCATGACGTTATGACGGCAGGACTAGGTAAGGCGGTGGTACCAATCCGGGCAAGTCGCTGCTAACAAAGTGACATACCTATACAGCCAATTTTCTTTTTAATACCCTCGCTTATTGCAATCATGTGAACACACTGTCAAATGGTGATCATTGGTATCGCTGGTGGGCAGGTTTTTAACTCACAGCAAGAAGCCTCTGTGGTCTAGCAGTCCAAGTATTTGACATGATTTCATGTGGTCCTGGGTTCGAATCCAGGGTCGGACATCAAAAAGAAAATGTGGTATTTCCAATTTTCTAATAAAAAAATGTTGCTCGGGATTGGATATATAACCGGATGGCGATAGGCTTGCCTCCTATCACATTGTGGGTCTTAGTGTTTTCGCCTAGTCGTGGGTGCTCTGGTTGTGTCTCTGCTTACCCCTTCGGGCATATGGGCGTGAAGATACTTGCTAACAAGAAGACTAGACTATGTTAACTAGAACTTGGAAGTATTAGACCTAAGGATGACAATGCCTATATCCGGTCAAGCCAGGAGGCATAATTTTTAAAGGATAAGGCATGCTCTAGGATAGGTGTGGAAAATAACCAACCAGCTATTCATAAAGCCAATATAATGACGAGGAAAGATAGGTTTCAATTACAGGGGATGAGCCGTGATGTGCTAAAGGGCATTCTCGATTTTTTAGTGTTGACCAGTTATTGGTGGAAATTTTATTGCGCACTCACTACACTAATTTTAAGTTAGCGCTATCTTCTTTCAACGAAAAAAACAGAAAGAGACAAAACATTTTAATGCTGCCAAATTAGACCGGACACGTCATTTTTACCGACGTTTAAACTATTACTAGGAAAACGTCGATTAATAACACCGCAATTTGACATGTTCGGACTAATCTGACGTGTCTAAAACGTTCCATCTCTTTTGTTTTTGTTTCATTTGAGAAAGATAGCATGCATCTAAAATAAGTTTAGTTTGTGAACAGTGGAATTACCACCATTGCGTATTTTCTTTACTTTATAATTTGATCGCATCAGGTGAGTGTTTTTTCATACTAATATTATAAAGAGGAAAACTTTGTTCGTTTGTTTGTTTGTTTGTAATGAATAAGCTCAAAAACTACTGGACCGATTTTAAATTTTTTTTCACCATTTGAAAGCTACATTATCCACGAGTGACATAGGCTTTGTTTCATCCAAATCGGTATAGAAGCCAAGTTACGCAGGCGAAGCTTCGTGAAACTGCTAGTATTTTATATTTGGCGTACATATCCCCGTGTTGTGTGTCCCCGTGTTGGTCCGGGCTCCTTTGCAGAATAGCCCATCTGCCTTTCTTGCCAGGCAGCTCGTAAAAGGCGAGCAAAGGCTTATCGTCGCTAACACCGTGACATCTGACTAGGTGGTAGAGTTTCGCAGCGACTCGCCCAGATTGGTACCACCGCCTTACCTATTCCTGCCGCCATAACGCCATGACGTGTTCCGGTCCGGAGGGTAAGGTAGCCGGTAAACTTACTTTTGCTTGAGGCCTAACATCCTGACCTCAGGTTGGCAACGCATCATTAACATCTTTGGTGTCCCTAGGCGGCGTGAATTTCTTACCATCAGAAAATCCGCCTGCTTGTTTGCCTTCCTATAACATAAAAAAAACATATCCAAGTCTTTGTTGTTCCCTGTCAAATCATCAGATCCAGTCAAATCATTTACCAGGTATCTCAATAGTAGCCGGTCCCACAGAGGCCACACTTAGTAACTTTAGTACGGAGTGCGTCCGTAACGCAGCCAAAAGGGAACAATTTTTGGCTTTTTATAATAAAAATAATAAAGAGGTAGGTATGTTTAATAGTGTTTTGGCTGACCCCTCATCGGGCGCAGCTAAGATACTGTACACATTCCTATCCAATATGTGATTAGTTAATTATATGTTAGGTTTAAGTTATTAGAATAAGCGTTTATAAGATTGCCAGTTTCACTTTGAAAAAAAAATCTTTAAATAAAGATTAAAAAAAACTTTAGTACATCTTTATACCTTTCCTTACACCTTTTTATTATCTTTATACCTTTTATAAGAACAGGTATGTTTAATAGTGTTTTGGCTGACCCCTCATCGGGCGCAGCTAAGATACTGTACACATTCCTATCCAATATGTGATTAGTTAATTATATGTTAGGTTTAAGTTATTAGAATAAGCGTTTATAAGATTGCCAGTTTCACTGTGTGAAAAAAATCTCTATATAAAGATTTCAAAAAAACTTTAGTACATAAATACCTTTCCTTATACCTTTTTATTATCTTTATACCTTTTATAAGAACATTAAAACATTGTAACATAATTAAATAATTACTTTTATAAATATTAAAATATTTGCACACCACAATGTGGTAGATAATGTTGGAATGCTTAAATAATTTTGTTACAGCTTAAACACGCATATACCGCAAATAAAAACATTTTTTTATAAATATTAAAGAAAGAAAAAATTTCGCCCCAGACAGGATTTGAACCTGTAACCTTTCGTCTCAAGCCGACGAATGCTCTAACCAATTGAGCTACTGAGGATTATTGGTTAGAGCATTCGTCGGCTTGAGACGAAAGGTTACAGGTTCAAATCCTGTCTGTGGCGAAATTTTTTCTTTCTTTATAATTTGTAAAAATTTATCCCACGCACAGGGCAAGTGCTAAAAAAAATAAAAAAAATATATAAACACATTTTCTTTCTTTCTTTTCTCACCTTAGGACGTGTCCGCCCTGCTTATAGATGAGATTTACATTGTATTACATATCGGTATTTCAGGTTCATGTTTTCAATTTAGCCAATTTATTGCAATTTAAATATAATTGGAAGATTTAAATAATAAACATTCTGTGCGTATTTTCGGATAATCATTAAGGCAATGGAGAATTTCGCGGAATTATTTCCAGCCTACACGTATCACAAAGTAAAAGAATTTCCGAGAAATTTTTTTGATTAAAATATTTGTATTTGATTTAAATATTTTCCATTGGAAGCGCGAATACAGAGCTATTGAGAAGCAGTTTATTTGTTTTTAACCCATGATTGTTAATAACACGGTCTTTTCCTCGAAAAAGTTTAATTCTCTAAAGGTTGGGTTTATTAGCTGAGTTCTTTACGAAGCTTTGATTGTGGAATCACATTTTTTTATAAATTTTAGAGAAGTCTCAAGTCGACGAATGCTCTAACCATTTGAACTACTGAGATGTTAACCCCCGTGGCGAAATTTTTAATTATTTTCTTACCGGTTAACGTGGTAATCTTACCTCGCAAGCAGTGAGGCTTTTGAATTCTCTTCCCGTAGATATCAGGAGAGCTCCAAATATTAATATTTTCAAAAGTATGTTAAAGCGTCACTTTCTGCGTTCACTGTGTTAATACTTATATTGCTTGTTCTAAATTCTAATACCTATAATTAAAACAGGTTTCTGCTTTTAGGACGATTTATTTTGTCTATTAGTAGATGCATTTTTATATTTTTAAGAGCACCATTACACAGTATTCTGTTAAATCTTGTTCCATACTTGAGGGTTGCCTAGAAGAGATCGCTGATTTGGCGATAAGGCCGCCTTTGTGTATCTTATAATAATATATTTATATGTATATCTTAAAAATATAAGTTTTATTTGATGTATTTGTAATTTATCTGTATTCGGTGCACAATAAACTCTTATTGTGCATTGTAATATTTTTTTTTCTTTAAATTTTGATATTTTTTTCTTTTCTACACTAAAATAGATAAAGCATTTTTTTTCTAGGTGTCTAAAATACCTGCACGTATTCTTGAAAAATCGCACTGAAAAGAGAGTTTGCAAAAAAAGTAAAGGGATTTTCGGATTTGTTTATTTTACCTTACTTCCTATACAAAACAGGTAAGTACTTATGAATAACACGTAGTATGATTCTTCATAAATCAACATAATATGTAAGTAAGCAACAATTTTTAGGAAACAGCTCCTAAGATCTGTATTTCCAGAAACACTTTTTCTAATTAAACAAAGCTGAAACACTTTGTAAATAATCAAACTGTTACACTATAGACTCTAGGTTCAAAATAAATTTAAGTAATACACCTGTAACCTAAATAAATAAAAAAAAGCATCTTCACGCCTATATCCCCGAATAGGTAGCTCTGCCTACCGTGTATAGTATCTTCACGCCCATATCCCCGAAGAGATAAGCAGAGACACAACCAGGGCACCCACGACTAACCGAAGATACTTAGTCCCACAATGTGATAGGTGGCAAGCCTATCGCCAACCGGGCACATATCTTATCCCTAGCAACATTTTTTTTATTAGAAAATTAGAATAACCTATTTTTTTTGTCCGACCCGGGATTCGAACCCGGGACCTCATGCAGTCAAGTCCAACAACTAAACCGCTAAACTACAGAGGCGATAAAACTCCTTAGTATTTCCAATGTAATGGTTTTTAATTTCATTTCAATAAGAGAAAACACATACAACCTCCGTATTGCTGGAAAGTGACCCTAGATATACAATTTTCTGCTTGAAAATGTTATTTGATAGAAGTACTTAGAATTAACCACGCAATACTATATTTATTTTTAGTTTGATCCCAATTAGAGGAAATATACAACCTCGTGGGTTTATTGTTAGAGAAAATTTATGAAATAACTCCTGTTTTCGTTGGAAGCATTTATATGTTTACAAGGATTATATGATAAAGATATTTCTGTGAAGTGTTCAACTTGTATCAGCTTTTTTTAATAACCTTTTCTCTAATTAGGTACCTCTGTAAGTAGAAATAGCAATTAGCGTTGAAATGTATTTTTTGCTTTACGCAATTCTTTCATATAAGCATTTCTATGTATGTACTAGTCGACCCGGAGAACTTCGTATCGCTTAACTTGAATAGCCACTGAAAGCTTTGATCCATACGGATTAAAGCATTACTTTTAACATTTTCCAGCAATTATTATTATTATTTGATATTTTATCATCAAGCTCCATACGGGGTATTTACGATCCATGCAGACCCTAACTTCCTGCACATTCATTACTCTTTTCATACAAACACGCCAATCTCACGCCAATACAAACTCTTGACATCACTCTTTCACAAGTTTTACACCATACGTTACTTCAGAAAACATGAAAATTCTTTTTTAAATGACAATATGGCGGACAAGCAAGCAGCTCACCTTCTGCTTCTTCTGTCTCCTATCAGCAGCTTTTGTCTAGATATTATAAATTTGACTACACTAGATCGCTATAAGACAGCCGGTTCTTAGACCACGCAAATCTCCCCACTACCTACACTAGGCGGTGGATCCTCACCCGGGCAAGCAGCAGGCTACTTGCTACCAGTGGTGGGTTTAATAAAGACCCACTTTATGTCAATGATGGTCAAAAGGACAAGGAACAACCCGGTTTGATCCGGGTCCTGGAACCGCAAACCGAATGAACAAGGGCATTACCGGGACGTTTTAGCAAAGCATTTTACAATACTGCTGCCATATTAAGCTGCCAACCACCTCATTATGGTTACAACAAGGTCTGCTTTAATCTAATGTAGATATGTTTACAAAAAACTGTGATGTTCACGATGTAAATACAAGAAATAAACTAATCTAGCAGTATACAAACCTAGTATCCATAAAATTAGTCATTTTTTGGTTAATGTACCTTTCTAAAATAAGCTCCTCAGTGTTATTAAAGATCTAATTTAAAATAAGTTTAAAATAAGTATAAAAGCAAAATTATGTAAGAAAGGAAGATACGGTCTCAGAGTATGTAGAAGACGATATGTTTGGAAATAGAGATCAATCTCGCACTGTAATTTGTTATACTTTTTTTATTTAAGTTAAAATTAGAGTGTAATTTCTACTTTTTATCTAGTTTAATATGTTACTATTAGTATTGAAAGAAAACAAGCCCGCTGAGTTTTTTTCGCCAGGTCTTCGTGTGTGGCCGTGATTTCGATCCGGTGGTAGTTTACCACTTGTATGGTTCATGTTATTTTTTTTCTGATTCTGAAGTTTTAAGGCAAGATCCGAGTAGTAAAGTAATGTATCTAATGATCTTTCAAACACATAACCTCCCTTTTGCCTGTCGATCAAATCAAGGCCCAAAAATGTCACGACAATCAATACTAGCAGCATAATTTATAAAGTAAGCAGTATAAAAGCCGCACCGTCGCCTAATGTTTGTCGTACAAACAAAATGTCTGGTAAACAAGCAGGTATCTTATCAAAACATCTGCCGCATCCTGTGCGCGTTTACATACCCGGACTTGAATTGTTTATAGGTTTAAAGAAATTTATTTCTCATACAAAACAAAAAGTTTCACTTAAAATGAGATACTAAACAAACATATCATATAAAAAGTTAAATTATTGTCTCTGGAGCATTTATTACAAAAAAAAACATCTCAAATCAAAGATTATTCTTTATTCATATGAAACAAACATGGTATAAAAATATGACTTACGGGCACACTTATAATTGTCAGTTATCTTTTAATAATTATAAGTCGACATTTTCCATAAAAATGTGATTTAATGATACAATAAATGTTTTGTTTCATTTTTCATTTTCTTTAAAAAATGTGAGCTATACTTATCATACTAGTTACAATTACAAACGCATGCAAATTCGATTAGTATTTGCGTTTTCTTTATATATGAAATTGTAATGTATCAAAAATATTCACATCTCCATTGTAAGACTGCAAGTCAAGTACCCGGCTCTTCTGACGGTTAGAGATACCTATGGCCTATAGAAACCATAGATGCTAAAATATATGAGTCACAGTCCTTTGGCCGGAATGTTAGGCCTATTGCGCCAGTCTACCGGCTAGCCTAACCTCTGGACCGGAAAACGACTCATCATAGAGTCAGAACAGGGAAGGCAGAGGATTTCTACAGTGCAATAATGCTGCACAGCACTCTAGCATCAGTGAGCCCGTTGGTAATGACCTATTCAACCGATACCGCCTCTTAAAAGTTTCATGGTCTTCTCTAATGGCAAATGAAAGGCTAATGGTCTTCTCTACAGACGACAACCGACATGGGGCAAAAGGTCGCAAATGCTTAAATTCCCAGCACCAAAATAGATATGCTTGAATATGAGTTAGAAAACTTAGTGTTGCTGTCTCCAACACCCAAACTGACTTTTCCTTTACGTCAAAGAAGGTATTTGACACTTTTTATTTTTCACATTTTTTCAAAAGTTATCAATCTCGCGGGAATAATTACAAATTAAAGAAATGTATACACGGAAATGTATGAAATGTATCGCCTCTGTGGTCTAGCGGTTCAGCTTCATACCGGGTCGGGCAACAAAAAGAAAATTGGACTTTTCTAATTTTCTAAAAAAAAAAATGTAGTTTGGGATAGGATATGTGCCCGGTTGGCGATAGGCTTGCCACCTATCACATTGTGGGACTTATGCCCGATTTCACCAAGAGCCCCTATACTTTAGGGGACCTTTTAACGTTACTTACGGGACTGTTTCAATACAAAATTGTCCCCTAAAACACGTTGAAAGGTCCCCTAAATATAGGGGCTCTTGGTGAAATCGGGCATTAGTATCTTCGGCTAGACGTGGGTGCCTTTGTTGTGCCTCTGCCTACCTCTTCGGGGATATGGGCGTGAAGATACTATACACGGTAGGTTTTATTTTATTTAGGTATTATTTATAACGGTATTTTTCACAAAATATTACAGCAGGTTCGTGTTATAGACATCTTAAGCAAATACTGGATAAACGTATATGTAAATCTAACGGTGATTTATATACAATAGCTTTTATACTTCTTATCTTCGGTGAATGCTGGAATTTCATAAAACGTATTTGCTGTAAAATTTTGTATTAGTAGACAAAGTTTATAAATTTTAATTGTACTTGTAGATTCCACAACATATTTTTTATTTTTTAGCCAACTGGTTCCGCTATTTAAGCAACATCAGGCCTGTATATCCTATTAATATTATAAATGCGAAAGTTTGTATGTATGGATGTATGGATGTTTGTTACTCTTTCACGCAAAAACTACAAAGCCGATTACGATGAAATTTGGTATGTAGGTAGCTAAAGACCCAGAATAACATATAGGCTACTTTTTATCCCGGAGTTTTTTTTTATGTTATAGGAAGGCAAACAAGCAGGCGGATTTCCTGATGGTAAGAAATTCACGCCGCCTAGAGACACCAAAGATGTTAATGATGCGTTGCCAACCTGAGGTCAGGATGTTAGACCTCGAGCAAAAGTAAGTTTACCGGCTACCTTACCCTCCGGACCGGAACACGTCATGACGTTATGGCGGCAGGAATAGGCGGTGGTACCAATAAGGGCGAGTCGCTGCGAAACTCTACCACCTAGTCAGATGTCACGGTGTTAGCGACGATAAGCCTGTGCTCGCCATTTATGAGCTGCCTGGCAAGAATGGCAGATGGTCTATTCTGCAAAGGAGCCCGGACCAACACGGGGATTGGGACTTACGCGGGTGAAACCGCAGGGCGCAACTAGTTGTTATAATATATTGCCCTGATGATGCTTAAATAGCGAAACCATTTGGCTAAAATAAAAAAAAATATGTTGTGGAAAGTACAAGTGAAATTAATAAAGTGTGTCTACTTTTATGAAAAATATTACAGCAGGTTCGTCGAATAGACGTCTTCTTGAACATCTACTGGATGTCTATATTGTCGGAAATGTAAATACGCCTCCTGTGATTATCTAATATGTTCCTCGGGAATCGCTTCGGGCGATCTACCTTGAATCGCTGTTCGTAGGTGGGAAAATGTATTCGTTAATTTTTATAAGGTGAGATGTGGGTAGATTTCAGTAATTTCTACTTGTATTCAGCAGATATGGTTTTGTTTTTCTACGAATACTATCACCGTGACCTATTGTTAGTGTTTTGTGATGGCTCACCTGGGTTGGGACCACCGTATTCACTTTTCTTGCTACCATAGAGTCAATGTTTGCCATTATTGTGTTGCGGTTCAAAGTAAGACACCCAAGAAGCTTACCATCAGGTTGGCAACGCATTTGTCGACTGTGAAAGTAATATGTTTAGTAAGCATTATTTTATGTCTATCCTGCTTTGGGTATTGAGCTATCCTATGATCAAATACTTGAACTATGATAACAGCAACAAACTATATTCTCAGAGTCCTCACGCGCGCTTCATATTTACATAAACCGTTTTATTAATACACACAGAATTTTTAACCAGTATTTGACCGCCTCGTTGGTCGAGTGGCTAGCAGTACGCTAGCCACTCTAACTAACTGCATCGACGAATCGCGAGGCTTGGGTTCGATTCCCGACGGGGGCAGGCATTTGTGTGATGAACATGTAGACGATGTCAGCATTTCCAGGTCTGGGTGTTTATTAAATGTATTCTGGACTCTGGTATCTATTTAAGTATTTCTATGTAATAGTATCGTTGACTTACACCCATAACGCAAGCATATAATTTGCTTACTTTGGGGTTAGATTCAATTTGTGTGACTTGTCCAGGGATATTTATTTTTTTAAAATGTTCCAACGCATAAATTGATTTCGTAGTTTGT
>NJDD01001583.1:83847-94817 GCA_002245505.1 Calephelis nemesis
GCAAAAGATTTTTGAAAAATATTTTTTTTTTATTTTTTTTTCAAATCAACTACTGCTAGTATAACTACGCTAGCAGCCTTAAGAGCTAGAAAAAGACTTTGAAACGGAAACTAATGGAATTGAAAGTCGTAAAAATTTAGTGCTCAATTAGTGCTGCTAGTACAGCAAAATATTTTTGAAAAATATTTTTTTTTTCTTCAAATCAACTACTGCTAGAGCGCTAAATTTTGACGTCTTTCAATTCCATTAGTTTCCATTTTAAAGTCTCTTTCTAGGTATTAAGGCTGCTAGCGTAATTATACTAGCAGTAGTTGATTTGAAAAAAAATAAAAAAAACATATTTTTCAAAAATCTTTTGCTGTACTGGCTGCACTAATTGAGCACTTAATTTTGACGTCTTTCAATTCCATTAGTTTCCGTTTCAAAGTCTTTTTCTAGCTCTTAAGGCTGCTAGCGTAGTTATACTAGCAGTAGTTGATTTGAAAAAAAATAAAAAAAAAATATTTTTCAAAAATCTTTTGCTGTACTGGCTGCACTAATTGAGCACTGAATTTTGACGTCTTTCAATTCCATTAGTTTCCGTTTTAGAGTCTTCTCCTAGCTCTTAAGGCTGCTGGAGTCGTTATACTAGCAGTAGTTGCTTTAAAAAAACAAATATTTTTCAAAAATCTTCTGCTGTACTAGCAGCACTAATTGAGCACTAAATGCTGACGTCTTTCAATTCCATTAGTTTTCGTTTTAGAGTCTTCGTCTAGTTTTCAAAACTGCTGGAGTCGTTATATTAGCAGTAGTTGCTTAGAAAAAAAATAAAAAAAATTTTTTTTTTCAACACACACTCCCACACTCACAGCGTCTGCATCGCGAGAAGAACCAGGGTAATATCCTGTGACCTTATAACGTTGAGATCTGATGAAAACTCGATTCTTCCTATAACTTTTTGATTTTTGTAAATCTTCGATTTTCTTTGCGGGCAGTTGAAAAATAATTTTTTTTTAATTTTTCTGGGTTAAACGGTAGCATTAATTGAGCACTAATTAGTAACTCTTATCAATTTTACCAATACCGATTTTAAAGTCATGTTTAAGCTCTATGATTGCTCGTATCGTTAAGTCAGCAGTTATCTATACTTAAAAACTGAAAAATTTTTTTTTGAAAAATCTGTTTGCTTGTACAGGCAGCACTAATTGAGCACTAAATTATTAGCTGATGTGCCTCTCGCTCCAACTGTATCATAGCGCGGTCACGATTAGTACACTGCTAGCTTAATGAAAAGTTAGCAGTGTTCTTATTTTTAGTCCTCCTATCACAGCACCAAATATCTGTTATCAGCACTAAATTAGCACTAAATGAGCACTAAATTTTGAAATATAGTACGAGTGATTCTGCCAACTTGACCTTTCTAGCTTTACAGACGACAACCGGGCTAATATCCAATCCCGGGCAACAGTTTTTAGGCTTGAAATTGGAAAAAACTCATTTTCTTATTTATTGCCCGACAATTTAGTTGGGAATCGAAACCGGGATTTCATGAAAACAAGGCCAAAACCGGGACCGCTTAGCCACAGAGAGGCAGATAACATTTTGATATAAGGATAGTCAATCTGTGGTGTAACGCTCGCTGACCGCATTCGTAACAGTGAGAACCGAGAAAGAGTGGGATTGAAAGAAAGTGTTGGGGTTAAAATGCCCGGCTGGTTTGGTCATGAGGAAAGAATGACAGATGATAGATTGACAAAGCAGATATACAATGCGAATGTGGATGGATGTAGGTATCCGGGGAGACCAAGGCTGACATTTCACGATCAGATCAGAAATTATCCGAGGGTGGTGTCAAGAGTCTCCGAAACCGGCGTGTTTGTATGAAAAGGGTAATGAATGTGAAGGAAGCAAGACAGGTTTGTCAGGATCGTGAGGTTTGGCACTTGATACTCTCTGCCTACCCCGTAAGGGACTTAGCGTGAAGATATGTATGTAGTAGTCGAAATGTCCCTATTTAACCGTCATAGCTATTGTTGAAAAATATGTATATTTTATTTATTTATTACGGAGGAAAGCATTTGTGTGATGAGCATCTATATGTATGTGTATGTATGTGTTTATTACATTTATTCCTTTATATTTACATATAAATATTTATATGTATTAGTATCGTTGAATCACCACCCATAATTCAAGCATGTGATTCACTTTGGAGTTAGATTTAATTTATTTGTCCATGACATTTGACCGCCTCGTTGGTCGAGTAGCTAGCGTACTCGCCTAACTGCATCGACGAACCACGAGGCTCGGGTTCGATTCGCGACGGGGGCAGGCATTTGTGTGATAAACATTTAGATGTCTGTAATTCCGGGTCTGGGTGTTTATTAAATCTATTCTGGTATCTATTTAAGTATTTATATGTAACAGTATCGTTGACTAACACCCATAACACAAGCATACGATTTGCTTTCTTTGGGGTTAGATTCAATTTGTGTGAGTTGTCCAGGGATACATATTTATTTTATGAGTTAATAATCATTTTATTAGATATCTATATTTAGATCCAGATCTTAAACTATAAAAGTTATAAGACGTACTATACATGTCTCAATCATTTTATCTTCTGCAATAACTATTATAATTAATTTAATCAGAAATAATTTAATTACAAAAACACAACACATTGATGTAAATGACTGAAGGTAGACTTGCCATCGGGAAATCTGTCTGCTTATCTGCATTACCTATGGCTCCCAATTAGTTCTACCATCTTACTTATTCCTGCAGCCATAATGTCTTACCATCCTAAAATAAGCAAACCAAGCCTTTTTGACCGCCTGAAAAGCGGAGTTGCTTTTAATTTGATGCGTATTATAATTATATTAATTATTTTGGAACACACTGACACTGAAATAAATCTCTAAATCAAGTTAAAATAGGTGGTGAATCTGTTGAGCACTAACTGAACATATTATTTTATTAACTAAATTGTTATTTGAAATAATATATGCCCCCTTTTCCGTTGCGTTCCGTTCCACGACGCTTTTAGTTAACGTTTATCGGGAAATAGGTTAAAAAAACTACATAAAAGCCTAGTACAGAGTAGTATGATAGCAAAAAACGTATTTTCTCTCTTTCTATTACCTTCGTTAAAACAGACGATAACTTGATATTAGTTTAGTACCTGCCCTTCAGAATTACTACCATTGTGAAATCTTTAGTAATAATGTTAAGAGAAATGGTTTACTATTTATTGATTTTTAATTAACACCCAGTTTTTTTTGGTTACCTCGTTGGTCGAGTGGCTAGCGTACACGGGGGCAGGCATTTGTGTGATGAACATTTAGATGGCATTGCAGGGTCTGGATGTTTATTAAATTTATTCTTGTATATATTTTAGTATTTCCATGTATTACAATCGTTGACTAACACCCATATTACAAATATATAATTTGCTTACTTTGGGGTTAGATTCAATTTGTGTAACTTGTCCAGTTATTTTTTAGTACATAAATATTCAATCGTTAAAACCAGTTTCGATCGGACACTACTCACGTACTTAATAGTTGCAGATTTTATTACTGACAGTACACTGTCCTGTTCTTAACAATAACATGTCTATCTTGCTAAAAGTTCTTGGCACAGTATGGTCGGTAATACAATTATAATATTAATAGTATTATGAGTTGTTTATCTGTTTTATTTCCTTTGGCATATTCAAAGGTCTTTGTCTGGCTTTAATAAGGGCAATGATTTATTATGCTAACCATATCCGGTGGCTTTGCACGCTGTGAATTAAAACTAGATTGTTGGACTTCGCAAGGGTGGTCCTAGTTTTTCAACAAAATGATTAATGTAGTACATTTGCACTGTTTCACTTTTTTATTTTCTTTTTTTTTTGCTTCTTTGGTCATACGGTTCAGGCACAGTCTTAATACTAACAGTCGGCCGACTCATGTACTTGCACAGAGCAACGCTTGGGGGAACGCGGGGAAGCGAGCGGCAGGGTCGGCGAGCGCAAACTCCATACAGTTTGCGCTCTCTATCTAGAAGGGTTTGCACTCGTTATTTGTTAAAAAATATGTTATAGTGTATTTTATTATAATGTAATACTTGCTGTCTTGTAAATTTATAATGGTTTACAGAATGTGTTCCGTCCTTATTCGTAAATAAGCCATCCGGCTTGCTGACGTTTCGTCCACAACATTTTCATCCACAATGGATGAAACGACACCTTTTTATTTTATTATTTTTCCATTGTCGATTCGTGCACCATTAAAACTTTTTTTTTAAACAGTCAGATACAAAGTTTTAACAAAATAAAGCGTTCCATTTAGGTATATGTTTTAAACTTTTATATATAAATTGATACAACAAAATCACCAATTACTCAAGATTTCGTTTAAAAATTTTTTTACACGTATGATGAAGTTCAGCACATAATAGTAATTAGTAATAAAGTTAAAGTGGGTAAAACAAATCCACATATTTTATGGATAGCATGGTGAAAATTATTTCACTCCTATGTGCGGTACGAAGCAAAAAAGCTTTATAATGGATTCATAAATATATCACATACTGCGAATTATACATTATGAATGATTTTAGTTTGAATTGATAATATCTGTGATTAAAAATAGTAAGTAAGTAATGCCAAATCAATGTAGCTGTTGTCACATATATATTATGTTTTTTTTGTTACTATATTGTTCATTAGCATAAAACTTTTTTATCTGTCTGTACTAAACAACTTCAATAATTTGATAGTAAATGAATCGTCGGTAAAAAAAATAATAAAATAAAAGGTGTCGTTTGGTCCATTGTGGATGAAAATTTTGTGGACGAAACTTCAGCAAGACCATCATCGGTTTCATTATTAACTTCACATTTTTTTTGTTTGCCATTTTAAAATAAAACTTTTAGATGAAATGTTTAAAATGTTATTATTTGACAACCCTGACCCTTGACTGACTTGCCGTGAGTAGGTATATAAAATGTCGGCATGAATTCAATAACAAAGGAGTTGGACTACTGGTAGGTAGAATTCTTAATACTGTGGTTCAGGTGTTGGACTTGACTTGACCGCATGAGGTCCCGGGTTCCAATCCCGGACATCAAAAAGAAAATTTGGTTTTTCTAATTTTCTAATAAAAAAATGTTGCACGGGATTGGATATGTGCTCGGTTGGCGATAGGCTTGCCACCTATCACATTGTGGGATTTATTGTCTTCGGCTAGTCGTGGGTGCCCTGGTTGTGTCTACCTCTTCCTCTTTTTGCAAAATTACCGGTTTTGGTTTAACAGCTATCCATCCATGTTAATATCACACATAAAAAAGTGTATTTTTTAGTTTTTTTTTTACGTTGCAAGGGAATCATTGTAAGTTTACTTCTTATCTTTGCAGTTTTGTCAAGAGACTATAGAGTGGTTAATTTTTATCTCTATATTTAAACGAGTTCCCGCGGGAAAGCTAAGTAACTTTAATACGAGGCTTGAGTATAATATCTAGTTACATCATAATTTTAAACTAAGTTTATAACAAGGTATTTCGCTCGAAGATATTATGTTAGTATACGAACCGTGTTGGTCCAAGTGTTCTACGTAGACTAGACTATCTGCTTCCATCACTTCGAGGTCACCTCTTTAGGTTATAATAATGTGGGTATATTAGCAGATTCTTGGTAAGTATCATAAATAATTAATTTGACGTATCGTATTTTTATTTTTTTAGCATTTGCCCTGTGCGTGGGATAAATTTCTGTAAATTTTTAAAGAAAGAAAAAATTTCGCCCCAGACAGGATTTGAACCTGTAACCTTTCGTCTCAAGCCGACGAATGCTCTAATTAATTGAGCTACTGAGGATTCAAGTCCCGTGGCGAAGTTTTTAATTCCTTTCTAACCCGTTAACGCGGGTAGTTATCAGGTTAGTTAGTTAAGTCAGTTAGGTTCAAATCCTGTCTGGGGCGAAATTATTTCTTTCTTTAAAAATTTATAGAAATTAGACGTATGTATGTTTGTATTTGGACTTATGTGACGGGTGCAGCCGCCGCTAAGTATGTTATATAACCCTACACACATACATTGAGACATACATGTATATTATATGCTGTACCTACACAGGAAGCAAAAGTCAAGCATAGGTTGTGACAGGGGTCATTTAACAAGACCACTGGAAGTAAAGTTGTAAACCCCCGTTTTCCTCGTGTTCGTCCGGGCTCCTTTGCTGAATAGACCATCAGCCTTTCTTACCAGGCAGCTCGTAAAAGGCGAGCATAGGCTAATCATCACTAACACCGTGACATCTAAGTATTTGGTAGAGTTTCGCAGCGACTCGCCCGGATTGGTACCACTACCTTACCTATTCCTGCCGCCATAACGTCATGACGTGTTCCGGTTAGGTAAGGTAGCCGGTAAACTTACTTTTGCTTGAGGCCTAACATCCTGATCTCAGGTTGGTAACGCACCATTACCACCTTTGGTGTCTCTAGGCGGCGTGAATTTCTTACTATCAGGAAATCCGTCTGCTTAATTGCTTTGCTCTTTGCTTTGCTCCTATAACATAAAAAAAAGCTTTTTTTTTAAATGACGTGTGTGTTGCCAACCTCGCGGTCTTTACAACTTCACTGGGTTTAAGTAGAGTGCTATACAGCGATTCGCCCGGATAGGGATCCACGGCCTTACTTACAGGTAAGGTTAATATACGATAGCCGATAGACTTGCACAATAAGCTTAACATACCTACCCTGGTCATAGGACAACGGTCCGCCTATGACATCTATAATGTCTATAGGCCACGTTTATCTTTGTTTTAGAAAATACGTGCGCTTGTTAAATATCTTATATTATAAAAAACCTATGTACGTGTATGTAATTTATCAGTTAACTAGCTGACCAGGCAGACGTTGTTCAGCTATATTTTTAATATGATTTAACTAAAAAAAAATGGGGTGAGTCACCCTTATCACATAGGGGTATGAAAAATAGATGTTGGCCGATTCTCAGACTTACTCAGTATGCTCACAAAATTTCATGAGAATCGGTCAAGCCGTTTCGGAGGAGTACGGGAACGAACATTGTGACACGAGAATTTTATTTATAAGAAGAATATCTAGTAGTTACCGTTGGTAGGTTAGGTTAGCTACTCTTGAAAAATGTTGAACGTCAGACACCAAAGAATAAGAGCGCTTTGCCACCCTGAGGCTAAATATAATTCTCTTACTTTAGATTAGCAGCTAGTCTATGTTCCAAAACAGAATAGGACAATGTCAAGCGCAGATGGTATGATGGCAGGAATAACAATACGGGATTGTCATTGCAAATCTCATCCACCTACTCTTATTATCTGCAATTCAGTTATATAAGTTTTATTTTTTTATGTTATAGGAAGGCAAACAAGCAAACGGATTTTCTGTTGGTAAGAATTCACGCCGCCTAGAGACACCGAAGGTGGTAATGGTGCGTTGCCAACCTGAGGTCGGGATGTAAGGCCTCGAGCAAAAGTAAGTTTACCGGCTACCTTACCCTCCGAACCGGAACACGTCATGACGTTATGGCGGCAGGAATAGGTAAGGCAGTGGTACCAATCCGGGCGAGTCGCTGCCAAACTCTACCTCCTAGTCGAATGTCACGGTGTTAGTGATGGTAAGCCTTTGCTCGCCTTTTACGAGCTGCCTGGCACAGGAAGGTAGATGGTCTATTCTACAAAGGAGCCCGGACCAACACGGGGAGAGTAATCATAATACTAATAATAATATAATTTTTAGTCACATAGATACATTTCTTATCTGTCTGAATTGCCTAAATCAAAATATACAATAAAATATTGATGTGGCAAAATATAGTTCATTTTGGATATCAAATTTATTCAAAAATTGTTAATATGTATAGATTGTGACGCAGAAGATGTGGATTAATTTGTGTCCAGATAATTCGCCACTAACTAATAAACTCACAACCACGTGCAGAACCGTAAGCAACCTCTTGTATTATCTATATATGAATACGTGATGCCAAAACTTTGGACCCCTTTTTAAGAAAATTGCGCGGACGCAGGAGCATAAAATTTACACAAATAGTTTATGTGTAGGAGAAGTGCAGATCGCTAATATTTTTCAATAATAATGCTTATAAAATAAATCAAATCAATAAATAAAACATTGCCCACACTACCATGCATTTGACACACACAAACAAATGTATTGATATTAACGATAAAAGATCACAGATGGCGCACCAAATATTCATAAACTGTAGTAGTTGGTCCTGCAGAAATGGAGATGTCGTTTATATCAAGATATTAACATTTATTATAGTAGAATTTCGACCAACGGGCGACCACTAGTTCTTAATTATAACTGGAGCTTCGAAGCGTCAAAATTATTAAATCTGTTTTGAATATAACACAAATTAAAGTGATCCATATTATTGAATAACCACTGTTCCGAAACCACTCATGTGTATTATTTGTGCATTTCGGGACACATTTTGATGAATATCCGGGAATTAGTTGTCCGGTACACTGCCCATTATGTTTCTAGTTTAATGCGCTTTGGATTTTGTGCTTTGATAATTTTAGTGATTTAACGGAAACTGGGATAATTGAAATTCGTTGGAATTTCAGGGTATGTTACGGACATCCTTTTCCCTGCTGTTTCAAAAGCATTCCATAAAAAAATAAAAGACTTCGCTTTGGATTTTATGCTTTGATAATTTTAGTGATTTAACGGAAACTGGGATAATTGAAATTCATTGGAATTTCAGGGTTTGTTACGGACATCCTTTTCCCTGCTGTTTCAAAAGCATTCCATAAAAAAAAGACTTCGCTTTGGATTTTGTGCTTTGATAATTTTAGTGATTTAACGGAAACTAGGATAATTGAAATTCATTGGAATTTCAGGGTGTGTTACGGACATCCTTTTCCCTGCTGTTTCAAAAGCATTCCATAAAAAAATAAAAAGACTTCGCTTTGGATTTTATGCTTTGATAATTTTAGTGATTTAACGGAAACTGGGATAATTGAAATTCATTGGAATCTCAGGGTTTGTTACGGACATCCTTTTCCCTGCTGTTTCAAAAGCATTTCATAAAAAAAAAGACTTCACTTTGGATTTTGTGCTTTGATAATTTTAGTGATTTAACGGAAACTGGGATAACTGAAATTCATTGGAATTTCAGGGTATGTTACGGACATCCTTTTCCCTGCTGTTTCAAAAGCATTCCATAAAAAATAAAAAGACTTCCTGTGTTTTAAAATGTAAAAGACTATGTAAAAATGTACTTTTTATATTTAGACACATTTTCAATATTTGTGAAAAGAATAAAATACGAAGAACTGTAAATTATCATTAACAAAAACGACTATAATAAGTACATAATTTATTATTTATTTCCATCATATTTAAATTACAATTTCAAAGTAATTGTTTTAGCACATGCATCACATGTATACCTCTACAGTGGCATCAGGGTAACATGAGTCAGCGTAATTAATAATGGGAAGTATAAGGACATGCATTAAATAAAATTCAGTTTTAATAGGCAAAAAATTTGGAGATGCTTAAGGGAGTGAAAAGCTTAATGACTTTTTTACTTAATTTACTAACGTGGGAGTTCAAAAATAAATCAGAACTTAACGAAATCTCCAAATTATTAACACAATATATAATATACATAAGATACGATGTTACGAGATTTAGTTTTTTTTATTGTATACATTTGCATACCAAGGATTGTTCTGGTGAAATAGGAAGGAATATTGTTACAATAAGAAGATCTAATGTACTCCTATTAGGCGCAAATAAAGATATTATTATTATTATTATTATTATAGGTATATTGTAATCGCCTCTGTGGTCTAGCGGTTCAAGTGTTGGACTAGACTGCATGAGGTCCCGGGTTCGAGTCCCGGGTCGGGCAACAATAAGAAAATTTGGATTATCCCATTTTCTAATAAAAAAAATGTTGCTCGGGATTGGCTATGTGCCCGGTTGGCGATAGGCTTGCCACCTATCACATTGTGGGACTTCTTCGACTAGTCGGGGATATGGGCGTGAAGATCCTTTTTTTAGGTATATTGTTATAATATATATGAGTTATCGCAACACTATTTATAACATTTAACATTTGTCGACTTCCAGTGACTTGGACTTGGACTTGGGGGAGCTTGCGACTTAACGGGATTTATTGAAAGGACAAAAGATTCAGCCCAATTATGGATTCGATCCAAATCCTTATTCATATCGCTAATAGCGTTTGATATATCCCCGGAATGAAAGTGGCTATATATCTAGAGATCATCCGCATAAAGGTGGAAGTTTGAGTTGATAACATTTGTTATACAAATAAAAAAAAAATAGTATCATATCCCCGAAGAGGTAGGTAAAGGCACAACCAGGGCACCCACGACTAGCCGAAGATACTAAGTCCCACAATGTGATAGGTGGCAAGCCTATCGCCAACCAGGCACATTTCCAATCCCGAGCAACATTTTTTTTATAAGAAAATTGGAAAAACCCAATTTTCTTTTTGTTGCCCGACCCGGGATTCGAACCCGGCACCTCATGCAGTCAAGTCCAATAACTGAACCGCTAGACCACAGAGGCGACAATAGTGTAAATAGGTATATGTTGAAAATAAAAATGGTGAGATGACGCCTCCTTGAGGAACTCCAACCTTTAAATCAATCCACTTGGACTTGACTTCACCAGAGATGACACACTGCGAACGTCCATTTCGATACGAGCTGAACCAGTCGAGGGCTGATGAGATTTTTAAACAACGTGGGTGCTTACGTCTTAAAATATCTCTTCTTCAGTCCTCGATTTCATCATTATCAGCCGGAGGACGTTCACAGCTGGACTTAGGCCAAAGAGGGCCACGAGTTACGGTCACTAGCCGGTTTTATATCTAGCAAGTCCCCGCGACTTTGACCAGATCATCAGTCCACCGGGTAGGAGGTCGTCCAACACTACGTCCTCTGGAGCGGGGCCGCC
>NJDD01001583.1:100422-114859 GCA_002245505.1 Calephelis nemesis
TGATTAGAAAACCCCTAACTCAAAGAGTCAAATCTTAACATGGCTATTTTTTTATATGACATGCACGATAAATTGTAAAAGAGTAAAAAAAAGCCACAATTGAGCATAATCAAAGAGTAGAAATATGAACAGAAAAGAATATAACAGTTCAACAACCAACAAAAAACGATATCGACAACTGGACTCTCCTAACCAGATCATCACAATAGCGAACACTGATGCCACAAGAACTACCAATACTGTTTCGGTCGGGTCGTACAAGCTTGTATCCGTTGTATTGTAACACTAAAAGTCTGTTACGCTTTCACAGTTAATCGCCCGGACCGATTATGATGAAATTTGGAATGCACACACCTAGTGAAATACCCGAGATCGAACAGTTAAAAAAATCAAGTTAGCCATACAAGTTTGTGTGAAACTATTCTACGCTTAGGAAATCGTCATCTTGTTATCCTTCCGGTGTCATGAAAAGAAAACTAGTAAAGTTAGTCATCAAGTTTAGCAAAAAGGCTCATAAAATTAATTTGTTCGTTTTTCCCCACTCCTGTCACAAAAAGTCTCATACGCGCAAGTATTACTTTCAAGTTTTTTCAGGGCAGAAGAGCCGAAAAACTGATTTTCGCAAGAAATTTAATATCTGCACACAATCTGTGGTTGTCAACGCACAGTTAACATCTCGGGTGTGTAAAAACATGTATTTCTGCAAGAAATCCGTCGAATTGTTTGCTTTCCTTTATTAAGACAAAAATCTTATCACTTTCGATGTCGATAACAGTTTTTAGAATATCACTACAAAGTATAAAACAAAGTCGCTCCCTCTGTCCCTCTGTCTCTATGTCACTTTGTATGCTTAAATCTTTAAAACTACGCAACGGATTTTGATGCGTTTTTTAATAGGAAGGAAGGTATTGCATAACCGTGCACAGCCGGGCCGGGCCGCTAGTATACATACACATGTAACTAGCCGACACGGCGAGCATCCTATATCTACTTGCTGTTTTTTTTATAAAACAAAATAATGATTGTCGATGCCTTGTAACGTATCGTCACAGATTTTAATTTTTGGATTGGCTGAAAGAAATGGTCTACCGTTTTATTCATACACATGGACCGAGGATAACATCAAGTTGATATCATACGGCCAATATTAAAATTCAATCCTAATCCAAAACTCGCTGTTCAAGGTTGATATTTTGATCCATTTTTATGTTATCGCTTGCCAAATAACATATCTGTGGACTGGATAAATATGGCAATTAGGTATGGGATAGGCCGGCAGATACGCAGCTATCTGGATTGCTTGAAATCTATTAGATTGAGATACATTATTAACATTGGCCGATAATCTGTATCACGCTGAAGTAAGATTACACCAGGTTGAACCTTGGAGTACTTTACTCCGTGTTTATTAATAAGCCCACAATTTGTAAATTTCTATTTGTTACTAGTGCCCATGTATTCTGACAAATATTTGTACCTAAGGAATTAAATAAATAAATAAATACCCCCCAGACAAGTTACACAAATTGAGTCTCAGCCCAAAGTAAGCAACTACATGCTTAGTTGTTGGAGTTAGTCAAAGAATATAATCCATAGAAATACTTAAACAGATACCGGATTAAATTTAATAGACACTCAGACCCGGAAATGCTGATATTTAAATGTTCATCACACAAATGCCTTGCTCCAATCGGGAATCGAACTCGAGCCACGCAGTTTGTCGCTTCAGTTAGAAGTGCGCCAGCGCCTCGACTAACAAGCTAGGCTTAAAATATCGGTAATTTTGGGACCCCGTAGAAATGGCATTGGAGCGATACCGATGTCAACGTCGTTATCTATACTGTTAATACCAGACTTAATTACCTGCTAGTTATACTTGGACCAATATTACCGGTACCAGAAAATATATTAAGTACATTTTTTTGCAATCGAAGTATCTTTGTTAAAAGAAAAATCTTATCTGTATTTAACGGGTACCTTTATTAGTTAATTACCGGTATTAGTATAGTACCGGTACAGAACCTGTGCTTTTGGTATTGGCTTTAAGCTTTGACAACAAGGCAATCGTTAAAATACTTAAACATTGTTTTTCCTATTTCCCTTAAAAAAAACGGTTTTTTTATCCACAAGAACTTACCTTGTTGCTAACGAAAATCTTTATAAAATATACTTAAATTTCATGCCAATTTCAAGGGAGGATGAAACTATAAGGTCAATGGGGTAGAGGATGTGGTTTTACTACATCCAATATGCCCACAAAATTACAGAGAACTGTCCCTGTAGTTGAACTTGAATCCTTTAATTAAGAAAAGGTATAATTTATTTAAGTTAGTAAGTATCTTCTTGCCTGTATTATTGAAGAGGTAGTCAGAGGCAGAGGTGAGGCAGAGAGAGACATTATGTGGCAAGCCTATCGTCAACTGGTCACGTATCCAATCCCGAGCAACATCATTTTTTATTAGAAAATTGGAAAACCCAACCCAAAAAAAAATTGGAAGACCCTACTTAAGTAAAATTTAAAAATGCACAATAAATAAATAAATATCCCTGCACAAGTTACACAAATTGATTCTAACCCCAAAGTAATCTAATTATTATATATAATATATTTATATATAATATAAATTATTATATATAACAAGCATATATGCTTGTGTTATGGGTGTTAGTCAACGATAGACACTAATACATAGAAATACTTAAATAGATACCAGAATAAATGTAATAATCACCCAGACCCGGAAATGCAGACATCTAAATGTTCATCACACAAAAGCCTGCCCCTGTCGGGATCGAACCCGATACTCGCGGTTGGTCGGTGTAGTTAGGCGTGTATCTAGCCACTCGACCAACTACGTGGTCAAAACCATATACCTACTACACCAGGCACTGTTATAGAATTTCAAAGGCTACAAAGTTAAGTTATTATAGACTCCATGCCAACGACTCCAACTTTAGTACGAAAGCCAGCGGCGGATAAAACCGACAAACTTAATACGATAAAAATAAAACTTATTTTATCATATCTTTAAGACCCAGATATCATATGTAGTGACTTGTTATCACATATCAGAGCCCTTAAACTTTATCTTTGATCCAAATAAAGTAAAAGCTAGTGTAAGTTTGGGATGGAGGGTTTCGTAGATAAAAAAAACTCAAAAATAAGAATGTAAACAGTAAATTTTAAGACCAGGGGCTTATATACATATATAAATAGATTTTGATTTGATTTACGTGTGAACTAGGTACTGAAATAGGTAGTTAGAGTTCTTAATACACTAAAAACAAAATAACGAATTTTCTAACTACACATTAAGAACAAATCGACCATAGTAGGTACATACGAAGTAGATAGGTAAGTAGGTATTATAAGAGAAATTTCAATTTGAAATTTTGTGATTTTGTGCATCTACCTACCACTTGACTACCTACCTATCTACTACTTTGGTATCATACCATAATTTGATATCATACCTATTAACAATGCATTAGTAATTAAAAAAACTACAATAGTAAGTACATACACATACATACATACATATCTTCACGCCAAGTCCCTTACGGGGTAGGCAGAGAGTATCGAGTGCCAGACCTCACGATCCTGACAAACCTGTCTTGTTTCCTTCACATTCATTACCCTTTTCATACAAACACGCCGGTTTCGGAGACTCTTGACACCACCCTCGGATAATATCCGATTGATCTGATCGTGAAATGTCAGCCTTGGTCTCCCCGGGTACCTACACCCATCCACATTCGCATTGTATATCTGCTTTGTCAATCTTTCATCTGTCATTCTTTCCACATGCCCGAACCAGCGGAGCATGCCCTTTCGCATTTTAACACCAACACTTTCTTTCGATCCCACTCTTTCTCGGATCTCACTGTTACGAATGCGGTCAGCGAGCGTTACACCACAGATTTTCCGTAGTGCTCTCATTTCGACCGCATTTATCCTACTTTCATGACCTTTCTGACATACCCAACTCTCTCTTCCATACAATAACGTTGGGATAAGCACAGAATTATGCAAAGCGAGTCTAGCTTTTTGACTCACAACCTCGCTTTGGAATAGCTTACCCAATGCTCCATTCACACTATTCCCTGCACGCACCCTCTTCTCTAATAGTAAGTGATACTGATAACAATAAATTTCTTAAAAAAAATCAGTACATACCTAGTATAAAACAAAGTTGCTTCCTGTGTCCCTATGTAACGTTGTAATGCAAAAATCTTTACAACTACGCAACGGATTTTTATGCGGTTTTTTTAATAGATAAAGTGATCGAAGAGGAAGGTTTATATTAGGTATTATGTATATTTAGTTTGTTTCGCCGTTTCTTCTCCTGACGGTGGTAGCTTATGGTAGTTAGGGTTAAACATAATTATATTTTAAAATTTTGTTCAAATATTTGAAACATAATATGTTACAAATCTTAATAATAAATTACCTAGTATAATTTTAAGGATATTTGCACACCATAATGTGGTAGAATATTTGGAATTAACAAATGTCTTTTGTTACAGCTTTTAACACACATTTTCGGCAAATAAATAAATTTCATTTTTCAAATAATTAAACTAGTTATAAATATAAATAATTGGCTTAAAAATTAAAGTGTATGTAATTAAATATATTTGTTTAACAACAATCAAATATTTGCACACCAATATGTGGTAGAATGTTTATATACTTAAATATTTTTGTAACATCTCATTTACACACATATTCCACAAAAAAAAATAATTCTTTCTTTCTTTAATACTCGTGCGAAGCCGGGGCGGGCGCTAGTAGCATATTAATAAAGTATAATTACTGTTTAACGTATTTATGTTGTATGCTTGTTGGACTGTTTAAAACAATAATTTATAAAATACTTTAATAATTTTATTTTATAAAACTAGCTTTGAAAGCGATTTAGAGTCTAGATTTTTCGCTTAAGCCTGAACAACAGAAGAGATTAACGCTAGCATAATGATCTAACTAACAGATGATGGGGTCGTCACGTTCCTTAAATAAATCAATATAGAATAATAATTCAAGGGCAAGACAAATAAATAAAAAACCGACTCCAACCATTTCAGTCTAGACTCTATGTATTATGATATTTTTTATGACTTTTTAAACTTAACGCACAATTAAATATACATAACTCAAAAACCACCTATCGAATCATGATAGAACTAATATGGGACTACCTCAGAATCGTGACCTATCTTCTCAAAAAAGAACCTTCAAAATCAGTTGGCTATTGGCTAAGTAATAGCGTAACAAACGTACAAAAAAAAATTTAAAAAAACATACCTACACTCGAATTGAGAAACTCCTCCTTGTTTTGAGTCAGTTAGAATTAGAAATGGATCTCTGCTTTCAGAACTATAATAGACGTATTCCCTGATTAGTCCGGGCTCCTTTGAATAGACCATCTGCCTTCCTGTGCCAGGCAGCTCGTAATAGGCGAGCCTAGGCTTACCGTCATTAACACAGTGACATCTGACTAGGTGGTAGAGTCTCGCAACGACTCGCCGGATTGGTACCACCGCCTATCCTGTATGTACCTATTCCTGTCGCCATGTCAGCGCTTGCCGTAGACGTATTCCGGTTCGGAGGATAAGGTAGCCGGTAAACTTACTTTTGCTCGAGGCCTAACATCCCGGCCTAAGGTTGGCAACGCACCATTACCACCTTTGGTGTCTCTAGGCGGTACGAATTTCTTACCATCAGGAAATCCATCTGCTTGTTTGCCTTCCAATGTCATAAAAAAATGAAAAAAACGTAGCACACTTCTCATAGAAAAGTTAAATACCTATTTGAGATCTCAGAATCATCGGAATCGGTACGGAACTCTAAAAAGTCACATTTTAATCAACAAGTTTTATTTTAATTTTAATTAAATATAACTGTTTATTGTCACATATTAAAATCCATTAAAAATGGATCTCGTTTATAGAACTGGTTTTTAGGAGCTACTATTTTAAACCGAGCATGTTTATTTGATAGATATTTTTATGTCTATGTTATCTTCACACACATCTCTTTCCAGCCATAGCCGGCGGCTTCGTCATTGCGCTAATAAATAATTATTACCCTTAATTAGGTCCTTAATTAATGACAGGTACGTAGTAGTACTAAAGTAGGTATCCTACTAGTATAACAATTTGATAAAAATTTAGTTTTAAAGTTTCTTCATGTCCATATCCCCGAAGAGGTAGGCCGAGGCACAAGCAGCTCACCCACGACTAGCCGACACTAAGTCTCACAGTTTGATAGGCAAGCAAGCCTATCGCCAACCGGTTACATACCTATTCCATCCCGAGCAAAGTTATTTTCATTTTATCAGAAAATTTAAAATACACATTTTTTGTTGCCTGTCCCGAAGATCGATCCAGGGACCTTAAGAAGTCAAATTCAAAGGGAGCAATAAAATACCTATAGAGGAGATTTAACTTCTAAAAAATAGGTTGTTAGGTAGCTATGTGGGTGTAGTAACCTATCTACCCATATCTATCCCAACTGCCACTAAATAAAGCATAATAGGCTATCTACTACAAAAAGCTACCTATTAAAAAAAAGTGTTGTTGATTAAAATAAACTCCGCCGGAAAAGGAGGGAGGTTACCTACCTACCTAGGTATTAGTTCGACGTGTTTATGTGTATCTGTAGCATTATACCTAGGTAGGTAACTCCTAAGTTAATGGACCGATTTCTATTAAATTTTCTTCGTTTGAAAGCTGACGAGATCGATACTGAACTTAGCTAGGTACCTACTAGGTACCTACCTAGATTACGGATAGGTAGGTTTTGTTGCGGGTGGTTGAACATTTTTTTTTACATGACAGGACGACAAACAGGCGCACACGGTTTTTCTGATGTACCTACCTAACTTGCAAGAGACAACCACGGCCGAATGCCTCCATAGATGGTATAGGTGAGTCGCTGCTCCATGACGGGTGATTTCGCCATAATAATAGGTAATAAAAAAATATCCCAGGCCAAACTACATCTAACCTATGCGTAAACAACGACTTACCTACATAAAAAAACATAAATTACCTAATAACAGCACCAATTTAATAAACAACTATTCCCGGGAATACAATTACCTAGGTATGTGCCTAGGTAGGAATATCAAGCAAAGGGGTAGGTTCGAAAATCTAAATCCAACAATGTGCAAGTCTATCAGACTGAAGCTTGACAATGCCAAACATTGTTAATATGGCGGCAGAAGTTTACCAGCTAACTAGGTACAAACCTACCATCAGGTCCATTGCTGGGCAAGTTGCAGCACAGCACTATACCTACCAGGTACCTTTCAACTAAGAATATTGTTTTGTTTTTGTTATTATCCTGAGAAGTATCCTACCAAATTAAAAATGAAGTTAAATTGATATTTATGTGATACTTAAGCTTTTAGGTAAATTTCTACAATATTACGAAAAGGCCTACCTACCTATTTGACCACAGCTTATGAGGATATGACAAATTCAAAAAAATGTTTTTTTTTCCTTGACATTAAATTATAAATCAAAATGTTATAAAAATAACTAAAAAGGAAGGAATACCTATTATCATTGTATTAATGAAAGCTTGTCTTTAAATCGAGTAACTTCTATTTAATTTTAAATAAGCAACTATGTCAGCCACATTAAAAACAGAAGTAATTCAAGCCCAAGACCATTAGATCTTCAACTGTACAACAGTAATAACCAAAAGATCAGAAAGAGTAATAAAACATAAACATTTTTACAAAATACAGTTTGATTGATTTATTTTACTAACCTGTTCAATTTTGGTAGGAAACAGACCAAACATTTCCTCCTGTAATCCTCAATTAATGTCAAATGAACACAAAACACTACACCCATAAAATCAAAATCCACAACACTGTTTCATCACACAAACACTGTTAATCCTAAAAAAACGTAAATGTCGCGATGTTTTTCAAGCGGTAAAACAGCACCCACAACCAACATTCACAAACGCCGCTGCTCGACTGACGGACGAATCAGAATTCAGAATTCAAATTTGGAATACATCGCGTCTCCCGAAATCCGTATCCTGTGATTGCAATATCAAGTGGAGAATGTTTATATCAAAATGTTTTTAATTCAAATGCACATTCCCCAGCAGTAGGTAGATACAGGCATGTGCTTCCAAAATGTAAAATGTTTTATTTGACATTTTAAATGATTCTTTTTCTTTTATAAATACATACCTACGGCTTTCAATCGTTTTTGACGACTGTAGGACGTAGGTTGGTATTTAGCCAATGTCCGGTAGGTAAGTACGGGATTAAATAATTTGTTGCATACCTAGGTGGCTAAGTAGGTATAGGTAGTAGATTTAGAGCGTTTACCATTAAAATTAAAAATAATAAGTCACAGATCCTTAAATATTTTTAGGCGAATCACTAGGTACCTACCTACCTAGGTGCATAGTATAAAACACAGTCGCTTCCTTTGTCCCTATGTCCCTTTGTATGCTTAAATCTTTAATAGGTAGGTACCTACTAGGTCAGTACGCAACGGATTTTGATGCCGTTTTTTTATGAGATAAAGCGTTTGAAGAGGAAGGTTTATGTATTGTACCTATATTATTTTATACCCATGCGAAGCCGGGGCGGACCGCTAGAGACTATATACATAGGTATATAATGCTTAATTAATAGTCATAAATGTTTAGGTACTATTAGTGCAACATAGTGTCAATCTTGACACTAATATTGTCATAAAAAAATAAAAGGATCGTTGGTAGCAGCCTCAGCGGATCTATCTTTAGGCTCATGTTCGATTCCTGGCAGGAAGCGGCTTTTGTGTGATAAAAGTGTGTTTAAAATGTGTTTACGCAATTTTTTTGGGGCCTGTATACGGTTTAAAATATTAATATTTTTTATTTGATAAGTATTGTATTGTTTTGTAGAAGCGGTGTAAGGCCAATTTTAATTATGTGAACTACTGGCTAGCCTACACTGTCATCATGGCCGCAGAAATAGGTAAGGCTGTGGATCTCTACCGTGACCTTGTTGACATATCCCATTTTGACCTTTGCTTTAATATATTTTTGGCATTAACTAGCTGTACCGGCGAACTTCGTTTCACCCGCTCAGTATGGGAAATAAAAAAGTATTGTTTTTCCCATTTTCCCTGCTACTTTCCCGGTTTTTCTCTTTATAAAAACCTTCTCCTGGTAATAACAAATACAATAAAAAAAGAATTAGCCAAATCGGTCCCGTCGTTCGGAGTTATGCGCTTACCAACACATTTAGCGATTCATTTTTATACCTATTATAGGTATTATAGGTACCTACCTAGATTATTGAAGTGAAACTTCTTTAAAATCGTTGTGATTTCAAAACGAGCAACTGAAAAGCATCAGATAAGAGACACAAATATACATTCATCTCGTTCTTTTGTCGATTTACTGAAATTTCACTTAAGTATATCGTGTTTGAATCGCACACACACCTTTTTTTAATAAATGTTTTTTATTATTTAATTTGTTTTGTAAAGAAAAAGTGTTTGAAAGAGACGTAGCCGGAACGGATGTACCTAAGAGTTTTGGTTGATGATGTAGTGCTGGAACAAGTGAATGAAATTGTATATCTTGGTTGTGCTTTT
This sequence comes from Calephelis nemesis, assembly GCA_002245505.1. Taxonomy (NCBI): domain Eukaryota; kingdom Metazoa; phylum Arthropoda; class Insecta; order Lepidoptera; family Riodinidae; genus Calephelis; species Calephelis nemesis. The sequence continues at coordinate 110,041 of NJDD01001583.1, forward strand.
AGCAGGGATGGAAGGTACACCGCGGATGTAGAGAGGAGAGTGAGTGCAGGGAATAGTGTGAATGGAGCGTTGGGTAAGCTATTCCAAAGCGAGGTTGTGAGTCAAAAATCTAGACTCGCTTTGCATAATTCTGTGCTTATCCCAACGTTATTGTATGGAAGCGAGAGTTGGGTATGCCAGAAAGAGTGTGAAAGTAGGATAAATGCGATCGAAATGAGAGCACTACGGAAAATCCGTGGTGTAACGCTCGCTGACCGCATTCGTAACAGTGAGATCCAAGAAACAAAATGTTGATGTTAAAATGCGAAAGGACTTGCTCTGCTGGTTCGGTCATGTGGAAAGAATGACAGATGAAAGATTGACAAAGCAGATATACAATGCGAATGTGGATGGATGTAGGTACCCGGGGAGACCAAGGCTGACATTTCACGATCAGATCAATCGGATATTCTCCGAAAGTTGTGTCAAGAGTCTCCGAAACCGGCGTGTTTGTATCAAAAGGTTTTTTTTATAATATTGGAAGGCAAACAAGCAGACGGATTTCTTGATAGTAAGAAATTCACGTCGCCTAGAGACACCAAAGGTGCTAGTGGTGCGTTGCCAACCTGAAGCCGGGATGTAAGGCCTCGAGCAAAAGTCAGTTTACCGGCTACCTTACCCTCCCACCGAAACACGTCAATAGCAAGCATTGATAACCGCCTTACCTATTCCTGCCGCCATAACGTCATGACGTGTTCCGGTTTGGAGGGTAAGGTAGCCGGTAAACTTACTTTTGCTCGAGGTCTAACATCCTGACCTCAGGTTGGCAACACACCATTACCATCTTTAGTGTCTCTAGGCGGCGTGAATTTCTTACCATCAGGAAATCCGTCTGCTTGTTCTCCTTTCTATTATATAAAAAAAAAGGAAGGCAGATGGTCTATTCTACGAAGGAGCCCGGACCAACACAGGAATAATAAATGTGAAGGAAGCAAGACATGTTTGTCAGGATCGTGAGGTCTGGCACTCGATTCTCTCTGCCCACCTCATAAGGAACTTGGCTGAAGATATATCATAGTATCTTATAATACATACTCGTAGAATGTACCTAGATCGTTACAATTTTCTATTTCAAAATAAGGTTGCCCGGATTGGGATATCTGCCCGGTTGGCGATAGGCTTGCCGCATTATCGCATTTCGGGGCATAGTGTTTTCGGCTAGTTGTGGGTTCCCTGGTTGTGCATCTGTTTGCCTCTTCCAGGTTACGGGCGTGAAGGCACTTGATACCCTAAACTTTGGGGNNNNGGTAACAATTTATCCAAACTCACAGCATTTTCCTTTAAAAACCTTAAAGTGAGTCTATCATTTAGCACCCAGACTCAAAATCTCGCTTTAAATTAGCTTACCCAGCGCTCCTCTTAGACTCTTCTATTTCATTCCTTCTAAGAGCACTACCAAAATATACAATTTTGTAAACTACGTCGTCAATTAAAGGATAGCGCCCAGTTAGACGGGCCGGGACGGGGTGCATCGCAGCGCTATAATCCGCCTAGATCCGCCGCTTGCATACATTTTGTATGTAGCAACGCCCACTGGGCAGGGGCGCATTGGCGCGGATTTTTCCGCGGCGGATTTCCAAGAGGCACCTCGCGCGCATACCCCGATGCGGCCCACAGTGACCAAAAATCCTGATATTACTGTAAATAAAGTTTCCTACAACAACTACTAGAGGCGCCACATTTCATACTTGAAGATCGTATGACAACTACTAGATGGCGCAACTTTCCATATTTGAAGATCGTATGACAACAACCTAGATGGCGCAACTTTCCATACTTGACGATTTTTACGTCGAGTGGCCTCTCTATTTCGTTGCTCTACTTTGGTACTTAGTAACAAAATCGGCGCCGATGCGTTAAAGCCCGGTGAAGTTGTAAAAACCGCGAGGTTGGCAACACATTAGTCATTCAAAAAAAAAAGCCGATGCGATGCGGCCAGGCCCGCATCAGTGGGCCAAAGAGTATATAAATACTACGTAATAAGAGGCGGGACTTGCATTTAAACTTAACAAACCTGAATTTGTATAAAGTTTACTTGAAAAAGTATAACCCGTATAATTTGAAAGTAAGTCTAAACGCTTTCAGATATAAGGCAACTAGTGTCATATGATTTGGGCGAATAAAAAACATAGCAAACTATTTTTTTTTATATTTTGATATGAAACTTACGCCAAGCTGCAGTGGGCTTTGTAATTGCGATGCGCCCCGGTCCGACACGCTCCGCCCCGTCAATAGTGGGCACTATCCATAAAACTCTTACATTCGTACTAACTACATCTCTTCTTTTTGTTTGAGAGTGTATTAAAACAATAAATACAATTATTTTCTTGAATGAAATCGTAACATTTTGTATTATAAAGGGCCCTAAACTGATTTAATATGGGATGCAGTATTCATTACTGTTCTAAAATAAAATACACGTAGTCAATTTAAACTTCTGAATGTTTTTGTAAAATCAAGCACAGAAGTGTTAAAATCAAACATGAAGCAAAGTTTACTTTACAGGTGCGAGGTATTGCTGGTTGATGTACAAAGTAGTCAGCGTCGGAATGTGACGATAAAATTCCTTAAGGTGCTTAAATTCCCAGTCTTAACAACGCACTATTAACATTGTTGGTGTCTATAGACATAGTGTATTACGAGATCAGTCTGTTTGTTTGTCTTCTTAATAAAATTATGTGGAAATTATTGTACTGAATCACGACCCGTATACTGTTTGTCATTACAAAAAGGTGAATTTGCAAAATACCCTCAATTTGTTAGAAAAACATTTTCACAACAAAATAAACAGTTAATCTCTTTATTGGTTTCGCTCCGTTCCAGATTTCTTAGTTTAATTCAGCAGTTAGCCGGCTCTGTTGGTTAAGCTTCGAGTTTTACCTATTAGCTAACTTTTTATTACTATTTAACGGTGTTTAGTTCCGTACGGAAGTTTGTATTGTTTAATTAAGGAATTCGTTTAACTTGGAGGAAATCTATCATTTTAGGTAATAAAAACTTTTGGTTTCGTATGAGATATTTGCTTTTTTTATTGTTTTTTTTATGAGGGTATAGGTTATGGCATTATACAGTCAATGAGTAAATCACTTTCCTAATGGTACCTAACAGGCAACTGTGGCTTATATACACCGTAGAAATTGTAGGTTTATAAGTAGTAAGTACAGTAGAAGTCTCCCGGCTACTATACCTTGCCATGTATGCGGTTGGTCTATTCAAATCCAAGACTAAGGACACCATCACCGTGACCGTGACTTCCACAAAGTTCTCGGATATTTGTTACTGTTTGCTATTGTAACGTTCCGTTTAAGACTTAACCAATAAGGAAAGGGAAAGGGCATGACGTCTTTATTTTAAGCAACGTACCAATAACATTCTTGGTGTCTACAACCCACTAATACTTCTCATCTTTAGTAAATCAAACTGTTTGTTGGCCTTCGAAATATAACACTATCATTGCAATTTTTTTTACACCAAAATTTTGACAAATTTAATGTCTAATGTCAAGGACATAAATGTACCTGTAACAAGATGAAACATTTTTTATTACAGAAAACACATAAACAACAAAAAAAGGTTCAGGTATTAAAAAGTTAGTTCAGCAAAACAATTATATTGCAATTGTTATTTAGAAAATTGTTTGTATCGCCACCACATATTATGTATACCAACACCGATAAGTATTTTTCCGTGCTGTTTTATTTACTTATTTATATTTTTTCGTTCTTGTTATATTACTTATAGAGTTCAATAAATAAATCCTATTGGATAGGCAAAAAAAATAGAAAAATAAAAAAAAAATAACAAGGAAAATTTATCTTTTCTTGAAAATCTGTTGCAATTTTTTGCTCAAGTTATGCTTTGTGTTTAAAGTCTAACCTAAATTTTTTCCCGCATTTATGTTTAGAAATCTTTATAAAAAATGCCAATATAATTATTAATTATTTCGATTCTACAGTTTTTGAAAGTTATACAAGTTACAGTATATTTATAAAAAATATAAGGAGGCCGCAACTTCACTCGCGTTTTTATGTTGTTTTTTGCCTCCCTTAGGAATCACATAAATTGTTGGAAAGGAAGCTAAGATTTATAAGACTAACTTTTCGCCAGGCAGTCTCGTCACATTCGATATAGCTATCTTAAAGATTTTATAAACAGCTGAAAGAAACACAAAAGTTTTTTTATAAATGTATCTTGATGAAAAACTTTATACCTACTTAGTGAATTTAATTGCGATTATTATTATTATTATTTTATGATAATAGAAGGCAAACAAGCAAACAGATTTCTGATGGTAAGAAATTAACGTCGCCTAGAGACACCAAAGGTGGAAACCTCCGAACCGGAACACGTCATGACGTTATGGCGGCAGGAATAGGTAAGGCGGTGGTACCAATCCGGGCGAGTCGCTGCGAAACTCTACCAGCTAGAAGGATGTCGCGGTGTTAGTGACAGAAAGCCTATGCTCGCCTTTTGGTCTATTCTGCTATGGAGCCCGGACGGATATATATAGTTGTTGTTTGACATTGTGAAAAGACAGTAACTATTATTTGCACAAACATAAGGATTTTAAACTTTTCGAAACATTTAAGTATTTGTATAAAACTACTCGTAGCGTAATCCTGGTACGATAATGATGAAGCTGTACTAATCTCAATACATAAAAACATTACATGGCCATGCAAATCTGTATGAATTATTAATGAGATCTTTCTAAGATATTAATTGTGTATAATTCTAACTAGATCGCCAATTAAGTGTTTCTGGTTGATTGGCGAGACTG
>NJDD01001584.1:0-10464 GCA_002245505.1 Calephelis nemesis
ATTCAATGCAGAACTAGTAATACTCCAACTAGCCTGCTCTTATTTATATTATTGTACATAAATAATTTTAAACAAATACACCCATTGAAATTAAATACTATTACATTTTGTCAAATTTCAATTAAATCTAAATTATATTGATGTCCATAAAATCTAAATTCAATTAAATTAAATATATAATTAAATTATTCAATAAAATCTAAATCACTATATTAGACGATAACATATAGTGATTTAATCTAGTAACGTGCAAATGGTGGTAAATGGTACTGTTTAATAAAGAAAAAAAAGTATCTTCACGCCCATATCCCCGAAGAGGTAGGCAGAGGCACAACCAGGGCACCTACGACTAGCTGAAGATACTAAGTCCTATAATGTGATAGGTGGCAAACCTATCGCCAACCAGGCACGTTTCATATCCCGACCAACTTTTTTTTTTAGAAAATTGGAAAAATCCAATTTTCTTTTTGTTGGCCGACCCGGGATTCGAACCCGAGACCTCATGCAGTCAAGTCCAACACCCGGACCGCTCGACCACAGAGGCGACAAATAAAAAAGAAGGAAATGAAAAACTTTCCACAAACAAATCATAAAGAGATCGTTGACGGAAGTAACCTCTAACAAAGAGATAGCTCCACTTGTTCAAATGTGACTCAACTAGGATCTATTCTCTTGCTTATACAGCTGCTGAATCATAACATTTATATGTATTACGTTAAGCACTTATCTTAATTTGGGGTGCACCGAAACAGGCTCGTGCCTTTCAAGTATTTTAACATAGAGCTCATGGACCTTGTAGGGTTCCGTATCGTAAATGCTTACGGTCCGTACACTGTAATCTGTTGTGAGAAAAAACACATGATATTACGGCAACACGGCTATTAAATACGGCATTATTTTCTAATTCTTCCTAAGAAAGGGTGTTTTCACTACAAAGTAACACACACACGTTACACACGTTATACACACACTGACTACAAAGTCAGTTTCTCTGTCACTATGTCCCTTTGTATGCTTAAATTTATAAACTAAGCAACGGATTTTGATGCCGTCTTTTTAATAGATAAAGTAATTAAAGAGGAACGTTTATGTGTATATTTTATACCCATGCGAAGCGGGGGCGAACCCCTAGTATTATATAAATAAAACAACTCAGTCGTTCGAAACTATGTTAGTAGGTAGATATTTTGTTGATGTGGTATGGTTAAATTTATAGTTTGTGATATTTTAATGAGGATGTAATGTCTGTAACCACTCGTTTGATTTATAAAATTCTTTTATTTATACTTACAGTAATATTATTTAAATTATGTGTTTCGGCTTTATACTTTTTAATCTTTTTGCAGTTTATATAATCTATTTTTAAATTGGCTGATCTAATCTAAATTTAAGCGAAATGATTAATTATGTGAAATAACAACTCTATATAGATATCTTTAAAATACATTCGGATTTTCGAAGCTTTACGAATATATCCAAAGCGCATAATTTAAACAGTACCTACTACTGTAGAATGGAATGTACACGGGTAATTGCTTCAGATAATATTAAAATGCAAAAAATAAAATGTTTTTAGTGGTAGTCAAATTTGAGAAGTTGGCAATTTTTGACTTATACACCATAAGCTGACTTTTGAACTTTATTATAAGCTCATAGGCAAAAAGTTTTTAATAAAAAAGTGAAGTTTACAAAATGTTAAGATCTCATTTCAACGTGAGACGGTAATTGATGATTTATTATCGCCATTACCTGTCACTACTGAGACGGCAATAAATTCGTGTTATATTATCATATAATGTAGTTGTGATTGATTAGCAACTTCTGGCGAAGCGCAGATTGAATAAATTTTTAAAATATTCGCGCTAGGTAATCTGTAATCCTTGATCTCTTACAATTACACGATGAAAAATATTAAGGACACCAATAACTTTTGCGCGTGTTTGATTTTCTAATGTCTTCAATAATTAAGAATAGTTTTTTTTTTCAGAATTTGGCAATCGAGTTAGCATTTGCCATTAATCAGGTTTGATTATTTTGCGTCAATTTATTGCCCGATTACCTAAACTTTGTGCTTACAGTATTTTAAATAAGTCATAAGTCGTCATAATCAGGCAGGGTTTTAGGTAAAGCTGTAATATCCTTAGATTAGCTACGGTAATGTATATTAATGTTAATTACATTACCATGGCGTAGTTGCATTTTGGCGGCATCAAGGAAAATCACACCGTGCATTATTTTTTTCTCAAGTACATACATCGTTTACTGTAGGGGATTATTCAACATTTTAAAATTTAGTGTTATTGTGAAACTATCTTTATATATATAATTCTTCTGTGATTGTGTATGTCACTGAACTCCTTCTAGACGACTGGACCGATGTTGATGAAAGTTTTTGTGCGTGTTCAAGGGAATTCGAGAATGGTTTAGATTCACAATTTGGTCTCCCGGATTTTTTTTTTAAATAATTTTTTTATAATAAGTCGCTGTTGATTTTGGAATGTTTCACATCGGATCCGACAGACTGCGCTACTGTCGAAGTATTAATGTCAAGCGATACGAAGTTTGCTGGGTCAGCTAGTATATATACCTATATATAAATGAATGCCACTTTTCGTTGTAATTTTAAAATGGAAAAACAAAAAATATTGTTTATCTAAATGTTTTGGACTAAGTTTTAATAGCTGGCATTTGTTAATTTTTTTAAATAAATTAATTTGTTGTTCCAGTAGTTTTTTTAATATTTCAATTTATACGTAGCGAAGCACGTACCGGGGCTCTAATATGTTATATAAATAAACCTCCTAAATTTATTTTTATTAGACTTATATACAGATCTTCAATTCAGAATATTAAGTGTTCAAATCTAATCTTACCCCGAATTTCTCGTTATGTCGTAAACTTAATTACATAATATGCTGTCAGATTAGTTTCAATTATGCCTACTTCTTCAGTCAGACGCCACCTTCGAGAATGTGACGGCGCGCCAGACTTCAACGACGTCTTATTAATATTAAAATGTGTCTTAACATCTCATACAGTCTTTATTATTTAGTATAATACGGTACATAATGAGATATAAATGAACACGAGACAGCATTCTTCACTACTTGCTTCTTTAACACTATGTGACCTATTTCTCTCTGGGTTCACGTTAAGTCCCTTATGGGGTAGGCAGAGAGTATCGAGTGCTAGACCTCACGATCCTGACAAACCTGTCTGGCTTCCTTTACATTCATTACCCTTTTCATACAAATACTCTCACACCACCCTTGACATCACCCTCGGATAATATCCTAGTGATCTGACCGTGGAATGTCAACCTTGGTTGACATTCTACGGGTACCTACATCCATCCACATTAGCATTGTATATCTGCTTTCCACTTTACATTGTGTTTCGTGGATTTCAAACAATCGTAAAGTATCTACTTATCTAAATAATCAATTAAATCACATTTTCTATTATCGTCAATGCATAATCTCTCCGGCCTCTGGTTGGCAACGCACCATTACCACCTTAGGTGTCTCTAGGCGGCGGGAATTTCTTACCATCAGGAAATCCGTCTGCTTGTTTGCCTTCCAATGTTATAAAAAAAATTAGCTGTACAACTTAAGCGCAGAAAAGTATTATTTCGATTTCAATAATTTGTCGTCCAAGTACACAAAAACATTCTTCGCTTTTTAGAGGAATTTGTCATCAGACTGAGTAGCAACGGGACAAATACGCTCTTTCGAATAAAAAAAAATATCGGTACATAAATGACGGACAAATCAATTAACTCACATAAAAAAATATAGGAGTCGAAATTAAGACCTCGTCCTTTTTTCGAAATCAGCTAAAAATGAAATTGTACAAATTTATATTTAACAATTGAATAACGAATTAGAATTTTTTTCGTCTAAGTCCGAAAAAATACATTTTAAATATCATATACGGTTATCGTTACCTACTGATAAAACTTTATTTCCAACTTCCGACAGTTAAAATTACGATTACAACTTCGTGAAAATAAAATTGTTTTTTAAACTATATTTGTTAATAGTTCTAAAAAGTCTTGGTGTATTTAGACATGCCCCGTTAGGTTATATGGAAAGAATAGCAGACGAAACGTTGACAAAATATTTACACAATATAGGAAGGGTATCCGGGGAGACGTAGGTTGACATTTTACAATGCAATCCCTCGGGTTAATATTTAAAGTACAAGAGGCTCCAAAACTGGGGTGTTTGTATGAAAATAGTCTAAAAGAATCATGAGAACTAGCACTGTATACTCTCTGCCTATCTCTCAAGGGATTCAGCTTGAAGATATAATATATGCGTGTAGGTCTCCGTGTTGGTCCGGGCTCCTTTGCAGGCAGGCAGGCTTTCCTTCCTTGCCAGGCAGCTCGTAAAAAGCGAGCGTAGGCTTACCATCACTAGCACCGTGACATCTGACTAGGTGGTAGAGTTTCGCAGCGACTCGCCCGGTTTGGTACCATCGCCTTACCTACTCCAGCCGTAATAACGTCATGACGTATTCCGGTTCGGAGGGTAAGGTAGCCGGTAAATTTACTTTTGCTCGAGGCCTAACATCCCGGCCTCAGGTTGTCAACGCAAAATTACCGTTTAATTAATTTCTTACCATCAGGAATACCGTCTGCTTGTTTGCCTTCAAATGTCATAAAAAAGAAAGCTAGCACTCTATACTCTCTTCCTATCTCTCAAGGGATTCAGCTTGAAGATATATATGTGTATTCTGCCCACAAATAAGTTAAGCTATGGTGCTGCCCAATTTAAGTACGTATAGAAATACAATCGAATCGTTTATATTCTGTTACAAACGAATATCGTAATAAGCTGTGAGAAACGGTCCGTTGATAAACAGACAAAGTACATCTCTGTTTATTTATTGAGTCGCTGAGCACGCTTAAATCCTTACTTTCAGCAAACAGTTTAATCCAAACTAATAAAGAACTTACTGCTTGTTTTGAGAGAAAACATTTGTGACGATCGATTAATTCTTAAATTACAAAAGATCATCTAAAAGTAATAAAACAAAGTTTAGGCAAAATCGTTGTCAGTTGTACAAGAGTTTGTTAGTGTTAAAAAATGCCATAACTCTTGATTTCGATCCATAGCCTTTTTTCTAGGAAATTGATCTCGGTAAAATATCAAAAAATCCTACAAACGTAGTTTATAGTTTATTAAAAAGTGTTATTAAGAGTAATTCACGATAGCACTTGATAAATTTTGCTTATTAGCACTTGTCAGATGTTTACACCCAGCTAAATATTAAAAAAAGCAGTTGATGCAAAAACTCAATAGTAACAGGCTAATTTTGTTGAATAATTAATCAGAAGCACTTAGAATAACCGACTTTTAAAAAAGAGATTTTAGTAAGCATGATGCCTATCTGGTAATTTAAAGGAATAGCAATTATCAGACATCTCACATCACCCACGTAGACCTGAGTACCTACTCGAATACCACGGAAAACAGTGCAATAAAAGTAAGCATAGAAAAGCGAACTGACGAAAGTCTGATTGCACATAATACTAAAAAAGTTTAAATTTTAAGAACAATTCAATATAAAAAGTAATAAACTTCATTATTCATGTAATGAAAAAATATGAAACGAGTAATAAGTTTTGAAACATAAGAGCGTATCTCTTTCGAATCGACTTAATTTTATCACTTAAACGCGAGGAGCATGCATCATCGAGAACACGTATAGTCTAAGATCCAAAGTTAGGCCAACCCACACTGAGCTGATAATAAGATGAAATCGGTTTTATAGCAAATTTAGTAAATCAGAAAATATATTGAAAATAGGTTGCCTAAAAAATCTTGGCCAGTTATTTTTAATTTTTTTTTTAAATTTTTGTCATTAATTGGTGCAATATTAAGATTTTATCCAGACTGCAGTTAGGGTGCCTATTACTTATCTGGATTGCCAGGTAATAACAGATAATTGTCGATGCTAGTTACTTACACGGGATCGGATAACAGAAAAAAAATTAACATATTTGCAGTGTTATTACAATTTTTATTATAATTCATGTTGATATCTATTTTTTTTTAAATTATTGGAAACATGAAAAATATTTTTTTAAATACCTAATTAAAAACATTCGGCCCAGGATTTGTTTAGGCAACCCGCTATTAATATGATCGCTAATATACTTACTTGATTATAAAACATCGTAACTCCAGTGCAATAAAGTCACTTATGTATCTGACGTGATTTTTCAGGAGAAGCATTTGAAAATTCAACACCCTATTACATCGTATAGTTGTTCTTAAATAAAAAATAAATTGATAACGCAATCATTGAAATTTTTCAAAAAATGTTAATGTTCAATTGATTTTAAATCGAAAAAAATATAGTCAAAATTGATTTAATTTACCGGTGTTTTGACAATGTATAAGTGACGTTATTACTCCGTAGGTGCGAATTATGTTTTATTCAATTATTAGGTCGGTGTAAGTCGATGTAGGTTCGGATCTTGTACTATAGTAGGGCGAAGACACAGTTTGGTTTATTAGTGAACAATGATGCCAAACACGTGTATTTTACGACCAATACCGGCGCCTGTAGTTAACTTATTGCTTCAACTTGATAGGACAATATGTTGCCAGCATCGATTTACGTTCCATGTATGAAGTAAGTGGATCTGTGACCTTTTCGATCGTTTTATTTCGATCGTACTTTATGAGGCGACTTTTTCAATTTAGTTTTATGTTTGCAATGGATAACACGAAGCTGAGCGGTTTCCAATAAAAATAGTAAATTAAAATATATGACACAATATAATAAGTTATAACAATTAATTTAAAGCCACGCTTATATTAATTTGCTATACAGTTTCCTTTTTTAATTTTGCTTACACAATATCTATCTTCATTTAGATTGTTATTTTTGTCTTCTTATCAATTATTTTAACACTTTCTATCGGTTTTTAATGCATGAGCTGTTTTTTTATATTTTATGCAAACGTTAGTAAACTGATAAATAAAATAAAAAAAACTATACCTACTTAAAAATGGTTATCTTGGTTGTCTTTTAATTTTAAAACCAAAAATAATAATTCTAATGTCACCATACTAGGAGCACATGAGTAATAAATACAAATATTATTTAAAGCTGTTCAATAAAAACAATCCTTACTGAAATCGATTTATCAGTTCAAAAGTTATGACGCAATAGACAGACACACACTTGTAACAACCCTCATTTTTTGTAAGAAAGTGTGAGTGAAAAAGTAAGTATTTTACAAAACAGGTACTTTTCTGGCAAGCTTACAAGATAATGAGAGATATTGATGCTATAGCACTATTCCTGCCGCCACCTTGACGTGTTCCGGTTTGGAGGGTATCCCAGCCTCAGGTTGGCAATGGACCCTTGTAATATCTAGGCAGCGTGGATTTCTTACCATCATTGTTTGCCTTCCAATATCATAAAAAACCGTAGTTACTTACATCGAAAATTAAATAATAAGTATTAAAAGCAATCGTGACATAAATTTATCACTCCGTGTTTCCAAACAATATTAAAATTGTTTTTATCTTCTTTAAGTTTGTGTGTATTAGCTTGGTAATCAACTTTTTTATGTTTCTACTCAGTATAATTCTAAGTCGTTTCTCTCAGTGGCTACAAAACATTCGCTGGCGCTTACAAAATATCATCTTAATGTGATCTCAGACACCCAACTCAGACAATTTAAGTTAGAATATTATTTTTCATTTCATTAGCTACAAGCTGTTCCTGCGAACTACGTTCCGCCCATTCAGTTTGTATGGGAAAAATTAAAATGTTTTTCCCAGTTTCCTCACAATTGAACAGAATAAAAAGTATCCTATGTCATTCTCCCGGTTCTAAGCTACCTCCCCACCAATTTGCATCCTAATCGGTTCATCCGTTCTTGAGTTATACATAGTGTAACTAACACCACTTTCTTTCTTTTATGTATAAAGATTAAAACTATTTGTTATACTTGCAAAATACTTATACTACTAATTTATAATACATACAGAAGGCAATTAAAATAGTAATAGTATCTGCACGCCCATGTCCCCGAAGAAGTAGGCAGAGGCACAACAAGAGCACGGCAAGCCTATCGCCAACCGGGCACATATCCAATCCCGGGCAATTTTATTTTTATTATAAAATTGAAAATATATATTGTCTAAGTTTTTTTGTCCTCAATTTTACGGTCTGTACTTATTTGGTTAGATGTTTCACTTTTTGCAAAGTGTTTCTGTCTTTTTGTCTTTAGTTTCCAAGTTCTGATTGTGCTGTAAAAAGTGAAACCGTTTGGCTATAGAGTAACGAAAAGTATTAAATAAAGTGTATAGTGGATAAGTAAAAGTGTTTACCACAAAATAGTGTTTTTATTAACACTTAATTAATTAAAAAAAAATAAAAAAATAATCAACAACTCGCCTCTGTGGTCTAGCGCACCGGGTGTTGGACTTGACTGCATGAGGTCCCGGGTCCGAATCCCGGGTCGGCCAACAAAAAGAAAATTGGATTTTTCCAACATTCTAATAAAAAAAATGTTGGTCGGGATTGGATATGAGCCTGGTTGGCGATAGGCTTGCCACCTATCATATTGTGGGACTTAGTGTCTTCGGCTAGTCGTGGGTGCCGCGGTTGTGCCTCTGCCTACCTCTTCGGGGATATGGGCGTGAAGATACTACTACTACTATTAATCGACAATTTTGTATAGACAATGGTGGTAATTCTGCTGTACACAAAGTAAACTTATCTTAGATTCAGGCTATCTTTTTGAAATGAAACAAAAACAAAAAAGATGGAACGTTTTAGATATGTGAGATTAGTCCGAACGTGTCAAATTGTGATGGATTGAACGTGTGTAGAAATAACGTGTACCTACGGTCTAATTTGACTGCACTAAAAGTGTTTTGTCTCTTTCTGTTACTGTTGTTGAAAGAAGACAGCTATAACTTAAAAATAGTTTAGTGAGTGCGCAACAAAATTACCATTAATGTCGACTTAATGATTTATTAAAAGATAATTGACGTATGTGAGTGCCACCGTATGTCTGATTTTTATAATAATTATGTTTTCTATTCAAACCAAGTCGCAACATATGTCATATGCTAATGTTTGGGACGATATACTTACCTTCGGTGTGTTTGTAAAAATATTGATTTTTTCATATGTTTTACGATGTTTGCGTCCCTTCGTATAAAGCGACTGAAGACAAAACGTTGGCCTTGGAGCCCCTGGTGCTTCCGTACTTCCGTTAATAAAAGGTTACTTTTAGTAGGCAGGGATACCATATATAACCAGAAGCACCCGAAATAAATATTTACTTTATTTTTTGTTGTGAAGAAGTCAGTTCCAAAATATCTTCTGTTTGTTAAAACACTGAGTAAAGAATAATGAGGTTCGGTATTCTAAAATCTTCACAGTACTAAATATTACATAAAAACTTTTATTTATCGCCTTTGATTTCTAGCGGTCCAGGTGTTTGACTTCACTTCATGCGGTCCTAGGTTCGATTCCCGGGTCGGGCAACAAAAAAAAATCCAAAGGTTTTTCCAATTTTCTAATAAAAAAAATGTTGCTCGGGATTGGATATGTGCTCCGTTGGCGATAGACTAGTCACCTATCACATTGTGGGATTTAGTGTCTTTGGCTAGTCGTGGGTGCCTTGGTTATGCCTCTGCCTACGTCTTCGGTGATATGGGCGTGAAGATAATTTTTTATACGTAAAATAGTGAACATGCACATGGTTCTCCCAGTGTTAAGAGATAACCGTAGCCTATAAACATCATGGGGTATGGCACCAGCAATAGGCAAGGCAGTAGATCCCTATATCCGTGAAAGATGCTGCATAGCACTCTACCACCAATGCTCTTGTGGGTAATGACCTATCCAACTTTGCTCGCCTCTTACGATCTGCCGTGCAAGATGGCAGATAGTCTATTCTACATTGAGAGCGCAGACAAAACGGGGAAAACTTCAAAAATATTGTTAAACAAATTAATAACTGTCTAATTGTAAATTTGATTATAACTAGACAGTTAGCCCACAATATTTATAGATATCCACTACTAACAAAGAAATATGTTTGTTTGTTCTCCACGCTTAATGTTACGGAGATACTCGTAGTTTTTTTTTTATAGAAGAGGAGGCAAACGAGCAAGTGGGTCACCTGATGGAAAGTGATAACCTCCGCCCACGGACATCCGCAACACCAGGAGTATCACAGATGCGTTGCCGACCTTTAAGGAATGAGTACGCTCTTTTCTTGAAGGTCCCTAAGTCATAATTGTTTGGGAATACCGCTCTCGGTAACTGATTCCACAAAGGTGTTATACGAGGTAAAAAATGTGTTCGGAATCGCACAGTTGTAGGTCGCCACGCATCGAGATGATGGGCATGATACCTTAAGCTCTGACGCGATGTCCGAAGGTGGAAATTAGCGGCTGGAATTAAACCAAACAACTCCTC
>NJDD01001584.1:10620-30795 GCA_002245505.1 Calephelis nemesis
CCATTCTACAAAGGAGCCCGGACCAACACGAGGGAAAAACGACGGGGGCCTGTGTGTGAGTGTGTGTGTGTTTGAATATGTAGTCGTGGGTAACATCTATAACATTGGAATTACAAACGTCTACAATCAGAACGGAAATGACTATCTCTTTCTAGAATCTAACCCGATTTCTTGACAATTATTCTTCTCAATGTTATTGTTAACGTTTATTATTTTTAGTTATACAATAATTTTTAAAAATACGTTTATGATAACAATGTAACATTTTGAAAATTATATCTTTTAAGTTTTTACAAAAGGTAAATAAAAAACTAAAAGTGGGTTTCTCATGATTCAAGAAATTCCTTCCCACAATTCTAACGACCGCAATAAACAAATCTACAATTATTATTGAAAACAATTTTACTACCAAAGCGAGTACCTGTATTTTTTACATAAAATTAAAAATAATAAGTCTGTGGTGGATTTATATAAAAGAATATAAATAATATAAAAAGTCATGAGCTTGCTGTTAATGACCTGGCGGTTTTTTCTTAAAATATCAGGCACAAAATTATGCACTTATAGACATAACTCAAAAATTAATTGTCGGATCTCATACCAATATACTCGTATATAGAACCATCTCTGAATCATGATCTACCTTGAGGAAAAAGCACCATCAAAATCCATTTATCGTTGACCGAGCAATAACGTGAACAAACATACAAACACATACTGACGAATTTTTATCCTCTTTCTCTTCCACACACAATATATATTACGGTCTGTTGTACGTGTTGGTCCAGGCTCCCTTGCAGAATAGACCATCTGCCTTCCTACCAGGCAGCTCGTAAAAGGCGAACATAGCGCACCTTCAGTAATATAAGGGCCCAAGTCAAAATTTTCACATTTAAAATCCCATACACGACTGGGATTTTGAATGATAAAGGCACAAAATGATTCGCTACTGGTTAGTGCTAGCAGAAAGAGAATAAACATAAGAATAACACGGTAATTATATTTATTTTAACACATGATATTATCGGAAAAAATACTGTATCTTAAAACACGATTTCCCACAAGTAGTTTTTTGGATTGTGCCCTTATATTACTGAGGGTGCGATAGGGTCCGTCACTAACACCGTGACATCTGATTAAGTGGTAGAGTTTTGCAACGACTCGTCCGGATTGGTACCACCGCCTTCCCTATTCCTGCCGCCATAACGTCAGTGCTTGCCATTGACGTGTTCCAGTTATGAGGATAAGGTAGCCGGTAAACTTTACTCGAAGCCTAACATCCCAGCTTTAGGTTGACAACGCACCATTAACACTTTTGACGTCTTATTAATAAACATGGACAAACGTAGGAGTAAAATTAAGTTGACATTATAGTCTATAATAAAGACTATAATACCAGGCTGAACCTTGGTGTACTTTGCTCCGTGTTTATCAATAAGGCGGTTAGTGTCTATAGGTATGCGGCGTAAAGTTCCTACCATTAGAAAAACCGTCTGCTTGTTTGTCTTCCAATATCATAAAAATAAAAAAATAATAAATAAAATATGTACATTAGGTAGATTTTGATGGCAGTTTTTGTCAGTATCGTTTTTTCCAGTCATCGCTGTGACTGACGGATATCCTAGTGTGTTAGGAGGTGACATTGACAAGAGGTCTTTATATTGGTTAACAAACATTCAACCGTAATTCATGAGTGATGGAATTGAATGCCGTCTGCGCGACTGTGTAACGAACTCTTAAAATAAAAAAGTATCTTCACGCCCATATCCCGGAAGAGGTAGACAGAGGCACAACCAGGGCATCCACGACTAACCCAAGACACTAATATCCACAATGTGATAGGTGGCAAGCCTATCGCCAACCGGGCACATATCCAATCCCGAGCAACATTTTTCGAATTAGAAAATTCAAAAAACCAAATTTTCTTTTTGTTGCCCGACCCGGGAATCGAACCCGGGACCTCATGCTCAAGTCAAACACCTGGACCGCTAGACCACAGAGGCGATAAAAATATAAGCATAAAATATAAGCATGTCTGTTTATGAATTTATGTTAAACCGGACACCTTATTCATAACAATTTACTCAATATCAACTTCTGCTAGATAATAGATTATTGTAACAAAAGCCTTTGATATTAGCGCAATGTAAGTGCGTAATAAATTTCTGTGAATTTACAGCTTCGGGAGCGAAGCATTCTATCAAATGTTGTCTTTGTGTAAACAAGTTTTCAAACAAAGCCTTATAGATATTTATCGATACGGACAGACTCGCGATTCGCGAAGCAAGCCAGCCCATAACTAGCTCAAAAAATAACTATATCACTACAATTACATTATGTAACTAGCTTCCGCCCGCAACTCCGTCCGCGCGGATGTCGGTCTTCGCGTGATAAAACTTAAAGATAAGATAAAAAAATTGAGATTTTTTTTCTATGCATTTTTCCAGGATAGAAAGTATCCTATTTTATATTAAATCTAAATTTAATTTAATAAACATCGGTATACCATACCAATCTTCAATTAAAGTATAACTATTCATTAAAGCTGAGCCCTTACCATGAGTTTACGGCTTGTCAAGTTCTTTTCTTTCTTTCTTTAGGTTTTGGCCTTCACGTTAGTATTTATCCGTTAGTCAAGTAGAAATTTGCATCGAATTTTATATCAATTTCAATTAATTATAATTAGTCATCAGTCATAAGTCGTCAGGAAGTCATGTCAGGCTCTTGGGTAAAGCAGTGGCTCATTACACCAAGCTCTGTAATGAGATTTGGCGGCAACGAGTAAATACACGATACGCTAATTTTTAATTATTATTTCATTTGTGCTCTTTCAATTCACAACATTGTACGAAATGCCACCAAAATTGACTAATTTCATTCAACATAAACACGAAATTCAATAATTATGAAAAAACTTCGACGTTTACTATACTTGCTACCGTCTCTGTAAATTATTTGTAGGGACACTTTGAACAGCGCCTCTACCGGAAACTAGGAGAAACACAATTTTAGGCAAAAAGTGTCACAGATTTCGACACGCAACTTACCGAACGTAATTGATACCATGGTAAGGGCTCTGTAATGCATCGCCAACGCAAATGTAGTCATTTTGCTATTTTTTTATTAATTTTACTTTTTGATTTCCGCATTTCATTTTCGGTTGTATGATACTTAATGTTCTATGAACTGCATCACTCACATCTGGGTGAACTGCAGTCTCGTACCAATCAACCATTGCACAGATCACTCACTGTAATTGGAACCGCAGGATGTTACCCATCATGGCTATTGAGAAGCTTTTTAAAGTTACACAAAATCAATTGCCAATTTAAATCTTACGAAAATCAAAATAAGAGCTAAATTCAAACAACAATCGCGTATATTAAAAAGTAATTCGTTATTATATTTATGGCAACATGAATTATGCATGTTACAATTAATGTATTAAAAAGAGGAAATGTTTTATGTGTTACCACAAACTGGTGAATGTGACGACCCCATCACCCATAACTGGAATAATGTGATATTTAGATTTGCACCAGTACATACAGGTTAGTAGTAGGGGAGCCAAGGATTCTAAATGTGCAGTGACATCTGCATCATGGTGGCTTTTTCAAGTTAATGGTGGAGAATTAAAAAAATAAAAACAAAACAAAAAAATTGTGTGTGTACTTACGTACACGCGTTAGAAGTTATACTTCTTCGGCGTAATAAGATAAAAATCTTTTTAAAAATTTTATCTTTTGCCTTATTTTATATTTGTCTAGACAAAATGACACTAACTATAGAAAAAAGGCATTTAATACATTAAAAGTTTTATTATAATGCATTATTTAGTTAAATAAAGTTTATTTAATATTTAAGGTACCTTTTTTGAAAAACTGAAATGTTATCTATAGCTAACTTCATCATGTCGGTTTTTCGTGACGGTGTGCGCGCGTATCGTACAAATTTACCCTCATCATTTTTTCCTAACGCGCCAAAAGAAGTGTAACTTCAAATATCGTTCAGGTGTTATTAGATACCACGCGAAATGGGGTTTCACTTTTGTATACAGAGAAAACAGATTATTTACCGCCTCTTGGTCATAAGAGAGCACATCAGCTATTGATAGTGTATAATGTACATGTTAAGTTAGTCATCAATGACAGAAAAATGTCAATCAGGTGATCGACGTACCGGCTATAGATAACTTGTTTTTTGAAAGTTTCTGACCCGCTCATCACGCTCAAATTGTCATATTATTTAAACATGCACTTACTGAATTAAAATTCAACCACAGTACTTTATTTTATAATGCTCGAGTATATTTCAAACCAAAACTTCAGCCAAATTTTCAGTGTCAAATTCTCACCTGAGTGCTTGTATAAAGAGATTCTTTTACGTAATTGAGTTGTTTGTTCAGGATACAAGGTGACTCCCATATCATAATCTGACGCGTCAGAGTAACTGCTGAAATTCCCTTCTTGGGCTCCCCTAATACACTATATTACCACCACCGTTTTTTAGAAATTAAAAAAAAACTAACTGAGACAAACAAGCAATAGAAATAAGGATACTAAAAAACCTAAGCTAGCCATAAGGATAAACTTGCAACTAAATTTAATTGCTTTGGATACCCGGTAAACCAAAACACTACAGTAGTGAAAACCGAATTGTAGTGGTAGAAATAACTGAAGTAGTATAACTCTATCTTTACTAATCTATTCTTTTATAGGCGAGCCTTATTATCTTTAAATGTGAAAAACTTTAGCTTAACCTCCTTGTACAGCTAAACTTTTTTTAGATGTATTTTATCTTTTTCCAATGCAATAAAAACAAAAGAGATGGAATATTTTACACATGTCAGATTAGTCCGGAATTTAGTAAGTTAAATTGTGTGGACAGAAGTCTATAGAAATGCAGTTTACATACTAATCTGACGGCACTAAACGTGCTTTGTCTTTTTCTATTACTTTAACGAAAAAAGATAGCTACAACGTAAAATTAGTTTAGTGAATGCTTTGCAAAATTAGCACCAATATCGTAGTAGACGTAAATAAATACAACGTTCAAATTTTTAACATTCTCGCATCGTAAGTTCAAAATACTCAAACCATAAAAATATATTTGTAAGTAAGATCCTAAAAAACTATTTAATGTTATAGTTATGGTTAGTACTGTGGGAGTCGAAATACCCTTCTTTGTATTAGAAATTTTAGTGGAACGTTTTACTGTTTCCATAGTAACGTCAATCGGTACCGTTCACTGTACTTTTTACAATCCCATAAAACCCATGTGCCTGCACTCACTTTATTTGTTTATTAGTTAATTTTATTAGTCAATAAATAAACAAATTTTACGTGTCTAATAACGATGTACACAAATCAATCATTTTTATGGCCTGGTAGTTTAGATTGGGCTGGGAGATCTAGAATTTTTCTCCAGTTATTGACATCAAAAAGACATTGGCGTCAATTCTGCTGTGCATTAAATAAACTTATTTTAAGTAATCGCTATCTTTGACTAACACAAGCACGTAATAGAATAAGGCAAAACACGTTTAGTGCTGTCAGATTAGTGTGTGTAGTGCCACCAACTCGTTTAGTTTGTGAAAATCATAATTAAACCACTAATTCGTGAAAATGAAAATGAAATTCCCATAGCCACTTTTTGTCAATATTAGGATAAGAATAAGGATAACATCCTTCGTCGTTCTCGCTATTTTCTGGGTAAAATCTCAATTAAAATGTCACATACATTCGGTTTCTTGGTAGGTAGTATATTCGGAATCAATTCCATTTAAACCAGAGTATTGAAAGTGGAGGTCTGCAAGGATGGATGAAGGAGGACTGACATTTAGTACTCGATTCTCTCTGCCTGCCATGCCTTTATTTACATGAACATATTTGCATCCTTCAATTCTTAATCGTTCGAAATTGATTTATATTTCATAAATATTATTGTGTCGTAGAATTGTGTGGTTTGTCAGTAATATTTTTTTGGTTCCAACTTTTTGGGACGAAATTCAGAATTCTACTATAACTAATGATATTTTTTAGTATTAGAAAAAATTTGATGATTAGATGTCATATTCTTGTTCTATATCCTGTTGATATGAAATATGACAGTAAGGGTATTAACGGTATGTTACTTAATAATGTACTTAATATTATAGTAGACAGATGCAGATGTGACGATTGTACCGTTGACAAATAAAAATTTTTCAATATCTCATTGCTATAAAAAGTAAATGAAAATTACTATTTGCGGGGTAATAACATTATCATGTAAACAGTCGGTTTTTTAATACTCTTATTATTTACAAAATACCCAATATTCCTCCCAACGACTTCAATTTATTAAAGGTAAAACAAATATCATATTTCTTGTACAATTCAGACGAAATTCATGGCCTTCTTTATAATTGGATTATAGGTACGGCAACCTTCAGATAGGAGACGCTCATACGTGTATGGCATGAAATGTGCTACTAAAATAACGTAGTAAAATAATATCAAACAATAATTATGGCTAATTCAGTAAGTGGCCATTGACTCCAGTGGCAGAGTCGGATCCAACGATTCCACCCCATGGCCAGACCCAATTTATGTTTTAAAGTTAAAAATTTCATAATCATCAATGCCACTTTAACAATATGCTAATACAGTTTGCACGAGTTTTATGTATTTGGAAAAGGCTCCCTGGAAGGTGTTTAGCAATGGATGACGTGATTCCTTACTTTGTTTAAAAAAAAATCGTGAAAATCGCGCTTCGTAATTTAAGGAAAGTTTGTTTGCATTTTATAGATTTTTTATCAGCCCTATTACATCTGTGTTAAAAGCGTAGGCCGAGAAAGATTAAGCGGTTACAAAAAAAAAGAACAAAGTCTGGTTGTTCATGGATCCTAAACGATAGGGTCAGGGTTCGGAAACAGTCGAGACGCCCTCATTTGTTTAATGAGTATATTTCAGATGTGGTCGGTTTTATAACAAAAAATAGAAATGGGGATATAAATCCATTTGCTTATATTTTATGAGTATAGCTTGTAGCAATATATTTCTTTTGAAATAAAGTTCTATATAAATTATTACTCTATCTCCTCATATTTCATACGTCTGTTTTATTTTTGTCTGTGTCTCACACAATTTTTTAACTAGATAATTAGAATTTTAGATATCTGACACTCATATCTACAATTAAGAGATACTACATATTATTATTTGGGTTGGAGTGTAACGTTTTTATTGTTTTGATGATGACGTGACGATTTACTTACAAAAAATATTTCGAAAAGTAAAACGAAATTCCAGTGACATCCCTGTGTTGGTCCGGGCTCCTTTGCAAAATAGACCATTTACCTTCTTGCCAGGCAGCTCGTAAAAGGCGAGCATAAGCCTACCGTCACTAATACCGGGACATCCTACTAGGTGGTAGAGTTTTGCAACGACTCGCCAGGATTGGTACCACCGCCTTACCTATTCCTGCCACCATAACGTCCAATGCTTGCCGCCGACGTGTTCCGGTTTGGAGGGTGAGGTAGCCGGTAAACTTATTTACTTACCATCAGGAAATCCGTCTGCTTGTTTGCCTTCCAATATTATAAATAATTGATTTTAATATAAATATGTCATATATGTTATATCTTATAGAACTTTGATAAACCGACAGAAGGATTTACAAAATGTTTCGCTTCACCCTTTTCCTTTCATGTAAATCAGATTTAATAAAAGATACCTGCATCAAATGCGACAGCCATATAAATATCTTGGGCCAGACTGTCTACAGAAAGTGGTTACGTCTTGATATTGGCGTCCAAACGAAAAGATTTGAGATTAGAATAAGCCTTCAGATTTTTACAACTTATTTGATTATTCACCTCTTAAGGGTCACTTGCACGTACCTGAGCTAAGTTTAATAAAGGGTTAAACTGTCAAATATATATTGAACTAGCAGTTTCACACAGCTTCGCCTGCGTATCTTGGCTTCTACTGCACCGATTTTGATTAATCAAAGCCTATGTCACTCAGGGGTAATGTAGCATTCTAAAGGTGAAACATTTTTGAAATCGGTCTAGTAGTTCCGGAGCCTATTCATTTCAAAATAACAAACAAACAAAAGATCAAATCTTTCCTTATATATATATATATAGATTAGTCCTAGTTAGAAGCTAACTTTAAGTTAAATATTTAACCCAGGAATGTGCAAGTGGGCCTTAATGTGCGCTTGCATGGATTAATTTTTTAACTCTGAGTTTAATCTAATATAATTTCTGAAGAGAAAAAGTTTTAATACATATTAGGTGCTTAATTTATTGCAGGCTATATTGTCTGTAATAATTTACAATATTATGAAACGTTATCGTAGTTAATGTGAAATAAATTATAATACATTTACAATAAAACACACACAAACATAAAGCTGCAATCAAGCATAATACTAATCATAAATTTGAAAGAAATAATAACCTATCTACGTAAAAAGAACCATCTTGATCACGTAAGTTTTTATTCAAAAAACTGCATTTAGTATTACGATGCCACAGATAGAACATGCGACAAATTTCCATTGCTCCTCTTTGGCAGTGGGGGGTTAAAAATACATGACACCTAATATACAACTAGCCAACGCCAACTTACCGCGCTTGCACGGCATCAATCCTTTACATATTACCTGTAATGTGCGATATCAACTCTTCCACTTAATATAATTAAACCAAATGTTAATGGTCACAGGTAGTTACTTTTAATGAGTTATATACCTATTAGCTGCGTGATATAGCAACAATAACAAAAGACAATGTAAACATTTCACTTATTATATCCCGTGTTGGTCCGGGCTCCTTTGCAGAATAGACGATCTGTCTTCCTGCCAATCAGCTCGTAAAAGGCGAGCGTAGGCTTGCCGTCACTAACACCGCGACATCTGACTAGGTGGTAGAGTTTCGCAGCGACTCACCCGGATTTGTACCACCACCAGGAATAGGTTTCCTTCCGCCATAACGTCATGACGTGTTCCGGTCTTGAGGGTAAGGTAGCCGGTAAACTTACTTTTGCTCGAGGCCTACATCCCGGCCTCAGGTTGGCAGCGCACCATTACCACCTTTGGTGTCTTTAGACCGCGTGAATTTCTCACCATCAGGAAATCTGTCTGCTTGTTTGCCAGCCAATTTCATAAAAAACAAAAGAATAATAATGTCTAAAAACAGGTAACTCACTATTTTATATGTATATAAAAATTTTAATACCATCATAAAAGTTAAGTAAATGGTTCGTAGTTGTATGTAAAATAAGGTGAGTACGAATACCGTCTACGAATTCGTATGTCGTAATATATTTCTTTTGTCTGAAATAGAGTTTATTTAAACTACCTTTATAACGAAATAGCCAATAACATTTCTCTTTATTTCACGATATATCCATCCAACATGGCGTCTGAACTCTGAAGTTTATGCGAGCGTCTAGTTTTGTAAATTGTATTTAAAGTAAAGGTGGGAAACTGTTTTACCTGACTTGAAAAAAGGAGGAGTATGCAACGAACCAATGAAAGTTACTGCTAATTATTTTAACTAACGAGGCTAATACATAGAAGTTCCTAAATAGATACAGAATAAATTTATAAACACCCAAACCCAGTTATGCACATATCTAAATATTCATAATGCAAGTATACCAGCGATCGGTCGAGTGGGACGTATACTCTGTCCCTCAGCCGACGAGGTGGTCAATCTAACTCCTTTCTCTCCTCTTAATTGATTTCTTAATAGGGGTACTACATGAATTAAAACATTTATTTGTAGAACGTAGATTTGATACAAATTCTGATTTGTTTCAAACATAGTTTCCACCAAGAACACCTTTGTGGATGGGCGATATGGGACGTGATTACAACCGTCTGGATGATGCTTAACTTAATGAAGTTTTAAAAACATATATCGTCATTTTTACGTCATTAGTAGTTATATTTAACTTTTCACTTTTAAACTTTGCCAGAACTTCCAAAACACTTTGCTTTACGCAAAAATACGACCTACTTAAACTTGGAAATCAATTATGCAAATAAGATAATTATATCTGTTTACATTAATAAATGAGTACAAAAACCTGTTGTAAGTTTTTGAAATCTACTAGTGTTGTGTTCAAGAGTACCTTAAACGACATAACCAAATCCAATTTCCAATTTACATGAAATCGAGATTCGATAGTAACCCTACATATTCTTGCCTACGTTGTTCCTGGGCTCCTTTGCTCTTTCGCCGTTTCTTCTCCTGACTGGCTAGGCTTGGGAACGTTGGTAGTTTATGGTAGTTAGGGTTAAACCTAATTATATTTTAAAATTTTGTTCAAATATTTGACACATAATATGTTACAAATCTTAATAATAAATTAGTATAATTTTAAAGATATTTGCACACCATAATGTGGCAGAATATGTTGGTTTTAACAAATGTCTTTTGTTATAGTTTTTTACACACATTTTCGGCAAATAAATTTCATTTTTCAAATAATTAAACTAGCTATAAATATAAATTATTGGCTTAAAAGTTAAAGCGTAAAATTAAATATTTTTTAACAATATCAAAATATTTGCACACCAAAATGTGGTAGAATATGTTGGTATACTTAAATATTTTTGTAACATCTTATTTACACACATATTCCGCAAATAAATAATTTTCTTTCTTTCTTTCAAAAATAGGCCAACTGCTCTCCTACTATTCTGTGCAAGAAGTGAGCGTCGGTATTTGTCACTACCAAAGTGTCCATGACAACAAAAATAAGAGTTAATCGCTATAAAACTGAAATTTGAAGCTTGTTATTTTTATCTTCACGCCTATATACCCGAAGAGGTAGACAGAGGCACAACCAGGGCACCCACGACTAGCCGAAGCAACCAACCGGGCACACATCCAATCCCGAGCAACGTTTATTTTATTAGGGAATTGGAAAAACCTTATTTTCTTTTTGTTGCCTGACCCGGGATTCGAACCCGAGACCTCATGCAGTCAAGTCCAACAACTGAACCGCTAGACCACAGTCCATGATAACAAAAGTAAGAGTTAATCGCTATAAAACTGAAATTTGAAGCTTGGTATTTTTATTTAAAAGCTCATTTTAAAATCGCACGGTATGTTTGTTCAATCAGACTCTTACTAAAATTAAAATGTCGCAATCCTTTATTTTCGAATACCGATTTTAAGCTCGCAGTCACAGTTTATTTGTATGAAATCTGTCCTTTCGATCGCATTTCGATTTTCGACACGAGGATAACATGTATGATTTGCAAATTCTTTAGTCCCTGTAAGGGCCACTTGCACGTTCCTGTGTTAATTATTTAACACAGAGTTAACATCTAACTTGGGTTAAATCATATTTGACAGTTTAACAAATGCACCCTGGTACATAAGAAATGATGACCTCCATCGGCATCTCAAAGTGGAGTTTGTCAGTGACGTTATAAAAAAAAGTGCAGAAGCTCATCACCATAGACTTCACCATCATGTGAACATCGAGGCAATCCAGCTCCTCGATATCACAGGTACAATGAGAAGGCTGAAAAGGACAATGCCATATGAACTAGTGCAGTGTTGTGTAGATTCACAAAGTGCTAGTGCCAAAATCAAGTGACAGTATTTTAAGTTCAAGATACCAATAGAACTTAAGTTTAGAGACACTAAGTAAAAGTTGATGTACTTATACATAGAGACTGTAGCTTAGAAGATTAAGAGTAATTAGAATTACTCATTAGTCTATAAACTAGATTGTAATATCGAAGAAGATGCTCAGTAGAGCTTCTTATGGAGAAAAAAAAAATTAACTCAATATTAAATGTATCCCGGAAATGTGCAAGTGGACCTAAGCATCACAAAATAATAAATAATGCATTGGTTATTTTTATCATAATAATTCAATCATTGCTGGACTCTCTTCCGTTCTAACAACAAGAAGAATAAGAAAGTAGCAACTAGTAACTAGTGATTTTATAGGTACGTCGCTACCTGGTTGGGACTTATAGTAGTAGTATTTTTACGACCATGTACCCTGACGAGGTAGGCAGAGGCACAACAAGGGCACCCACAACTAGCCGAAGACGCTGAGTCCCACAATGTGATAGATAGCAAGCCTATCGCCAGCCAGGCTCATATCCAAACCCGGGGAACGGGTTATTTTTATTAGAAAACTGAAAATGCAAAATTTTTAAGTTTTTCGTTGCTCTACCAGGGGATCGCACCCGGGACCTCAAGAAGTCAATTCCGACGCCTGACTGCTAGACCACAGAGGCGATAATAGATGGTTTTGGGTAAATTATGCAAGTCTACCGGCTACTCTACCCTTTGGCAAGTTACTGCACACTAGCCGTGCCGTGTGCTTGCTCACTATCTTATCACATAAAAAAAAAGTATCGTCACGCCCATATCCCCGAAGAGGTAGGCAGAGGCACAACCAGGGCACCCACGACTAGCCGAAGATACTAAGTCCCACAATGTGATAGGTGGCAAGCCTATCGCCAACCGGGCACATATCCCATCCCGAATAACATCTCTTTTTATTAGAAAATCGCAAAAACCCAATTTTCTTTCTGTTGCCCGACCTGCGATTCGAACCCGGGACCTCATGCATTCAAGTCCAACAACTGAACCGCTAGACCACAGTGGCTTATCACATAATTGTGAAAGAAAGTATCTGAATTATCCTGTTCGATAAAACAATTAATCTACAATGGCGAGTGGTGAACAATGGTTGTCCGGCCACGTCACCGCTGCAAATGTGGCGTCTGGCTTGCATCCTACTGTAAACATTATTAATCACCGTCCATGTTGCTCACGGTATCGAGTTTCTCAGCCGCTGTGATTTATGAAAGAAATTATTTGACGAGACATGACATTGGAAGCTATCGCAGCTGATTGGAATCGTAAACAAGAGCTGAGAAGTTAAGAAAATACAAAAATTTAATGCAATTTGCATTTTTTCCGCTTTGGAGGTTTTTTTTATAATATTGGAAGGCAAACAAGCAGACGGATTTCCTGATGCTAAGAAATTCCTGCTGCCTAGAGACACCAAAGGTAATAAAGGTGCGTTGGAAACCTGAGGCCGGAATGTTAGGCCTCGAGCAAAAGTAAGTTTACCGGCTATCTTACCCTTCGAACTGACGTTATGACGGAAGAATAGGTAAGGCGGTGGTACAAATCCAGGTGAGTCGCTCCGAAACTGTACATAGTCAGATATCACGGTGTTAGTGACGGTAAGCCTATGCTCGGCTTTTACGAGCTGCCTGGCAGGAAGGCATATGGTCTATTCTGCAAAGAAGCCCGGACCAACACGGAGAAATTTGACGAGACATGACATTGGAAGCTATCGCAGCTGATTGGAATCGTAAACAAAAGCTGAGAAGTTAAGAAAATACAAAAATGTAATGCAATTTGCATTTTTTCCGCCTTGGAGGTTTTGATAATAATTTCATGTTTTCATCAATCATCAACATTATTGAAATTAACTTGAAATTTATTGAAATTAGATTGAAATTAACGAAACACTTGTACTGTTTTACGTATCACTTATAATTTATTATTTTGTAAATTGCCTACCGGTTTATCACACAGCCCTGATCATGCCGTATAATCGAACCAAGTTTTACCAAGCGCCAACGATGAAAAATATCAAATGAAATCCATTCAATTTTCCATCGTCATTCCATTCCATTAATACATTTTCATTGATCATGTAAATAAGGTGATCGATCTTCGAAGGTCAGATGGACTCAAATTAATATTAAATAGTAAAATTGCAATGGTTTGCTAAAATGAAATTTGAAATGATTAGAATATAATTCTAAGATACTGAAATAAATGTTACGTATTTACAGAATTAGTGTTAATTTTTTTCTTGAAAACATTATTGAAGTTTGCTATTCAAGTATTTTAAATTTACACGCAACAGTTTGTCTTTTACTTTCAATACTTAGGAAAAAACTCAATTTTTTATTATTTTATTGTTGTGCATTAAAACCCCTAAATGTTTTATTGTAAAATGATTATTGAAATGTACGAGTATACATCCCGCCTATCTATTATATTTAAAAACATAAGTCTGGTTTTCTTTCCTGACGCTATAACTCCAGAACGAGCAAACCGATTTCCACGGTTTTGCATTCGTTGGAAAGATCTCGAGCTCCGTGAGGTTTATAGCAAACAAAATTCACGAAAAATGTCAACAGAAAAGCAGGAAAACAGGGAAAATCATTTTTCATATACAGCGCCATCTCTGATACATAGCATTTGCTACGAAATACAAATAAACTTGGTTTCGCAGTACGTGGTATGTGAATATAATAACTTCTGGTGGCGAAACGGAGTTCGCCGGGTCGGCCAGTTTATACTAAACATTTCCTGATTAGGATGTAGATTATTAAGTTATCACACAATCCAGTAGATGTTGATGCGTCAAAGATGTTGGCTCTCTCGCGGGAATCCCTTGAAAATCCCTTTGAATATTGAGATAAAAAGCATCCATTCTCCAGGTTTCAGACTATCGCTACACGTAAAAATCATTGAATGTCTATTTTGAAATATCGTATCATAACTATCGTATCTTCCCCCGTGTTGGTCCGCACTCCTTTGCAGAATAGACCATCTGCCTTCCTGCCAGGCAGCTCGTAAAAGGTGACAATTGACTAGGTGGTAGAGTTTCGCAGCGACTCGTCCGGATTGGTACCACCGCCTTACCTATTCCTGCCGCCATAACGTCACGACGTGTTCCGGTTCGGAGGGTAAGGTAGCCGGGAAACTTACTTTTGCTCAAGGTCTAACATCCCGGCCTCAGGTTGGCAACGCACCATTACCACCTTTGGTGTTTCTAGGCGGCGGGAATTTCTTAACATCAGGAAATCTGTCTGCTTGTTTGCCTTCCAATTCTTCCAAATAGTAGAATTACGATTACCTTTTAATGAAGTCTAATTTTGACATTTATAATTCAATATTTAAAAAAACATTCCAGCTGTATCATCTCAATCATGTATCATCAATAAGTGATAAGCTTTTGTATCATTCAGTTACATGTAAATATTACAATGCACATAGGAACAACCACGCCACTTTTTTTTCGCATGTTTTCCTCTACAGTCGTTTGAAAAAACAAATACAAATTTCATATCAACACCTCCCGTAGCGCTTTAACTGTAGATAACTCTGTATGATACCATACGCAAAACATTCATTACATTAAACGTATGAGCTTTTCTAAAATTGCATTGTTAATTGAACAATGAAGTTAATGTAGTGCGTCAGTGAATTCAAAATGAACTGTGATGAATTTTGCATGGGTTTGCATTTGCATTGGCGCCCAACCTCAATGAGTATTACAATGACATAAAAGTTTTCAAAAGAATTATATGGCTGTAAATAACAATAAGTGACCACACTTTGTACAGTCAACGACAAAAATATACTATTACTTCTTAGTTTTTTTTGAATTGTCTGATATGTTGCTAAACATGAGGTTTTTACAACTTCACCGGGCTATGATACTTCTTTAGTATATAAAATGGAAAAAGAAGGTTGACTGATCTTAAAAATGCACGTAAAAAGCTCAGACTGAAATGGCGAGTGTGTATTTTAATACTATATATAATACAAGCAGCAATCACTGTCTTGCAGCGATTTAAAATACGAGTGTATTTTTTATCTTTTTAATGGAAGATGTTATCATTTGTTCTATATGTTTTTTTCCAAATTTATCACGCGATTACTTGGCCAATAGTGAATAGGTTTTAATTAAATCCCAGGTGGTCCAATATTAATTTAACCACTAAACAATCATCGTGGCGAGAGGCCCTCATGAATGTGTATGTCTTATTAAGTATAAATCCAAAACCGTTTGTGTGATCTTGCAAAAATCAAGCTCAGAATCATCACCTGAGTTTATTAAATTGTGATGTTTTAAAGTTATAGTAAGGTAAGACTAGGCTAGTCGGTACACAATAGTTAGCTAGACTAGTAGTTATACAATAGATCTAACATCCCCGCCACAGAACAACGAGGCAACCTGTAACATCTATGGTGTCTATTGGCCACAGTTATCTCTTACCCTCAAAGGAACTGTATGCTTTTTCGCTGACTTCTTAAATAAAAAAAAAACGTAAAGAATATTTAGTACCTGCCTAAAGAGACGCGGCTGCGGCATTATAACTTGTATAAGTATGTAACTGACTGTATTTGAACAAAAGTTTGTGTGTGGTCGAAATGATTAAATAACATGTATTGTGTGTATGAGATGCATCCGACATGTACTAAGAACCTGTAATACACTTATATTACACTAGGTGTTACCCGCGGATTCGCCCGCGATGTATCGATATGTCGATGATGATATGGCGATGAAAAGATATCCTATTTTTACAGTTGTATCAAATCTCACACGTTATTCAAATTTGATTAAAATCGGTCAAGTATTTTAGTAGTTTATTGTGCAGAAGACAGTGGTGGTAATTTGTTGTGCACTCACTAAACTGAACTAATTTTAAGTTATCGCTATCTTCATTCAACGAAGGTAATAGAAAGGGACAAAACACTTTTAGTGCTGACAGATTAGACTATACACGACATTTGTACAGATGCTTAACCTATCATTCGAAAAAGTTGATTAAAAACATCTGCGTGAAACTGCTAGTATTTAATAAGATATAAAATTCACGTCTTGCAACTCTCATAAAAAATCTGCTCAGATAACATATTATATTTAGAGTTTTATTTAACCGTCTGCAGTCAATGTCTGGAAGTTTGCAAAACTCTACTGAGAATTGTTAACAATCGAGCTACAGAACAAACCAACAAATCAATTTAGAAGTATCTATATATTAATACGTGATGGAAAATTTTTGGACCCCCTTTTACGAAAATTGTTAAGGCGCAGGAGCATAAAGTTAAGCACACTTATAGTTTATGTGTAGGAAAAGTGAAGAACGCTAATCTTTCAATTTTATTGCATATCTTTATATTACATACATATACATTAAATCCATGAATTAAACATTACCCACACTGCCATGCATTTGACACACACAAACAAATATATTAATGATAACGATAAAAGATCACAGATGGCGCACTAAAAAGTTTGGAAACAAAGTAGTTGGTCTTGAGAAATGAAGATGGCGTTCTTATCAACAAGATATTAAAATTTATTACGGTCGAAATTCAACCAATGGGCGACCACTAGTTCCGTTTCAAACGGCGCGACATTTGTCTGAATGTATCCTGCACATGTTTCTAGTAATTGAGTTTTTATCATGTAAGTAACAATACCGCGATTCATACAATTTAATTAATTAGGTGCATCTGTATTCTCTAAAGATGAGACTAACAATTATAGGAATTAATGATTCTGTAAATGTAATTATTTCCTGTCTACAGATTATTTACTGTATACAAGTTACGACGTTATCTATATATTAATACGTGAAGCAAAAACTTTGAACCCCTTTTTACGAAAATTGCGCGGACGCAAGAGCATAAAATTTGGCACACTTATAGTTTATGTGTAGTAAAAGTGCAGAACGCCAATAGTTTTCAATAATAATGCTTGTAAACTACGTTCAATCAATAAATAAAACATTAATTTGTAACACACACATATGTATTGATGATAACGATAAAAGATCACAGATGGCGCACTATACAGTTTGGAAACAAAGTAGTTGTTCTTGAGAAATGAAGATGGCGTTCTTATCAACAAGATATTAAAATTTGTTATGGTCAAATTTCGACCAATGGGCAACCACTAGTACAAATATTTGCCCCAAGTAAAAGATACTAACAAAAATTATAAATTCACAAAATGTGTTTGTTCTTTTGTCTCTCTTTTACATCGCAAGGAAGCTAAATTGTGGTAGGAATATTTATTGTGTCAATAAGAGGTAGGCGGAGGCTCAACCCGGGCACGCCAGATACTAAGTCCCACAATGTGATAGGTGGCAAGCCTATTGCCAACCGGATACATATCTAATACCGGGCAACGTTGTTGTTACTAGAAAATTAAAAATACACATTTCCTTTTTCCTGTTGTCCGAACCGGGGATCGAATCCGGAACATCGGAAAGTCAAATCAGTTGCCGGGCCGCTAGACCGCATAGGCGATACTTATATTTGTATTTATATTTTCCTAAATTAATCAAGAAGCTGAAAAGAGGTTTGCGGATAGCGCACACTTGGATGGGCTGAATCAAGGCGCATCGCAGCGCAGTAATCCGCCTAAATCGCTTTCACACATCTTGTATGGAGCTTCGCATACAAAGCCGATCCGCATCGCTGCGGATTTTGCGCATTCATCTATATAACCACTAAAGAGGAGAGTAGTAAACAGTATTAACAATATAAATCGATAATGACATTTTAACGCTAAAGTTTTGTTCGACACTACCAGGGGGGTTAGAATGTGCACTTTCGTCTCGGCGCGATCGCGTCGTTTCGCTTGGACGATGCGTTTCGTTTCAAAACGTTATCGTTTTTTATAAAGCTAGAACAATCATAACTTGAAGCGATATCGTGTAAACGAAGGGTAATGACCGAATTTGTATGAAAAAACAAAATTTTGTCTATGACGACACGACTTAAAACACGTCAATATCAAATTTGTTATTTTTCAGACGTCTAACGTCTATCGCCAACGTCACGTTTTGTTTGGCACGAACGTTCTACGCTTTTTGAGTTTGACATTTATAAGCGGCCCGAAACGAACGTTCGTTTCAAGACGACGGTGGTTCATTCTAACCCCCCAGAGCGCCACTTTCCACACTTGACGATTTTAAAGTAGAGTTTCCACTCTTCTTTCTTACTCTATTCTTTGGTACTGAGTAACACAAATCCAAAGATGCGATATGGCCTAGTCCGCCTGATTGTGCTTTACCCCGAACCAACACGCTCTACCCCGTTCAAGGTGTGCGTTATCCTTTAAGCTACTTTTATCCCGATATCTAAACGACTACCCGCAGGACCCCATTTCAGTACACGGGAATAACTGCGGGCAACATCTAGTAATCTTAAACATTGTTCTAAGAAATGAAATAAACTTCCATACACTGTAAGTCCGTAAATCACAGTAAACAAGACAATCCTAGTGACATTAATTGAGGATTTTCCCTAAGTGCTAACAACAAACAATAAATTAATTATTTATTAATTTGTGAAAATGTTTTCTTTACGTGCAGTATAAACCAATAGAGATAATGCAAATAATAAAGTAAAAAAAAGTATCTTTACGCTCATAATATCACCGAAGAGGTAGGCAGAGGCACAATCAGGGCACCAATGAATAGCCGAAGACACTAAGTCCCACAATCCCGAGCTACGTATTCTTTTTATTAAATAATTGGAAAAACCAATTTTCTTTTTGTTGCCCGGCTGGGTCCCGAGTTCGGTTCCTGGGTCGAGCAACAAAGAGAAAATTTGTTTTTTTTTCAATTCTAATTTTAAAAAAATGTTGCTCAGGATTGGACATGTTCCCCGTTTGCCACTGCCTAACTCTTCGTGAATATGAGCATGAGGATACTTACTTATTTATTGAGTTGTAAATAAATACTTACTCATACATATAGTTGAATATCTCTAATTAATGGTCTCAAAAAGTTAATACTTTATGCATTAATGCAAAAGTAAAGATATCCAATAAAAATAAACAAATACTAAGTATTAACGATTTTTCGTGCCTATCAGGCATGTAAATGATTTGAAAATTAAAGTAATCCTTCCGATCCCGTACTCGAAATAAAATATAAGCAAAAATATACATATATACACCATATAAATTTAAGTTTACTCTTCCTCGTCAACAGTTGCCCTAATTTCTCAGCCTTAAGAATCTATATCATTAAGAGGAAGTTGAATATAAAATAGCCGTAAAGCTAACAGCGCGACGACAGACGCTTTAGCAAATGATTTCCACTAAAATCTGGAAATGAACGCCAGAGCACGCGTCATAACTTTGTAAGGAATAAATTAATTATGGCCTTTTATTACTTCACAATGGAAGGGAAAAGTTTCCTTCACAATCCTGCCTTAATTCGTAACAAACAAGAATTTAAGTATTATATAATGAAATGGATTTTAACTGAGTCCTTTCGAGCTAGCTGCAAGCAATTAATATAATCTGATTTTCAAAAGATCCTCCAAAAAACTACTTTTATGAACAAAAACAAAGGTGAAGT
>NJDD01001584.1:31487-50859 GCA_002245505.1 Calephelis nemesis
AGGAAGTCAAGTCAAGGCGATATTGTATTTGTACATATTTTTTAAATAATCAGGAAACTGAAGAGAGGCTTAAGGATAGCGCACACTTGGACGGACCGAATCGAGGCGCATCGCAATAGTCCGCCTAAATCGATTTCATACATCTTCCGGACTCTAATCAAATCCCGGGCGACGTTGTTTTTTTGTATACCAGAAAATCGAAAAAACAAATTTTCTTTTTGTATTCCGTCCCGGGGATCGAACCGAGTGCCAAGAACAGGCCAAGAGCTCATACAAAAATAATCTATTACGCCTGAGCGACTAGACTAATATTGCTTATTCTTTTTAGTTGTGTTAGGGAATATGGGAAAACATTACTTTATATTTTTTCAAACTAACTTTTAGTAGTTGTTAATGTCAAGCGATACTAAGTTCGCCAAGTTGGCCAGTTAAAGCGTCCTAGTTTGCTGTCAAAAAGAAAGAAAAAGGATACTTCCAGGTTAAGTAAATGAGTCAACATATCGCAAAAATGGCGCCGGGAAGACGTTCTGAGTCACCCGACCTCTTTAAACAGGAGACGCCGTAATTTACTTCAAATGTCCTATAACATCGCAACTTATACCTTATTATTATAATGGGATTCGGGATAAAGGCTTCCATCATAAAACTTGTGATAAGGAATTCTTGATGGGCGGTTGTGGCATTGGCTTAGAAATTAAACATACCTAACATCAAATATCATCAGGCTTGGATTTGATTCCCGTCATACACATGCATTAGTGTTTATAAATGTCAATGTATCTAGCTCTGAGTATTTATTTAAAAACCCACGATTAGCCGAGGAAGTTCCCCAATCTTCTATATAATATGTATTAATACATGATGCCAAAACTAGTGGTCGCCAATTGGTCGAAATTAGACCATACCACCATAACGACCATATTAAATTTTAATATCTTGTTGATAATAACGACATCTTCATTTCTCAAGACCAACTACTTTGTTTTCAAATTTTTTAGCGCGCCATCTGTGATCTTTTATCGTAGTAATCAATTAATTTGTTGGTGTGTGTCAAATGCATGGTAGTGTGGGTAATGTTTCATTTATTTAATTAATGTACTTTATAAGCATTATTATTGAAAAATATTAGCGTTCTGCACTTCTCCTACCCATAAACTATATAAGAGTGCCAAATTTTATGGTCGAAATAAATTTTCGTAAAAAGGGGTCCAAAGTTTTGCCATTACTTATTAATATATAGATAATATCTCCCGTATCCCCGAAAACGTTGGTATTGGTACTAATAAGAAACCCACGATTAGCCGAGGAAGTTCCCCAATCATTTAATTTAGTAGTAAATATAATTAATTTTAATTGAATACATTGTATTTTGTTTTAATTAGTACTGTTATAGTAATTTGTATATATGTATTTTATTGTGTCTCTGTAGTAGTAGCGTTGATTGACACGTGATTTGTTTAATTTTAAATTAGATGAATTATTAAAACTCTGTTGTGCATATTGGACATCATTTTTATTTTTTAAAAACGCCTTGTAATCAGGATTTTCCGTAGCTTCATTTAAAGATATTTATTCTTTCAAGACACTTAGGACGTTAATTATAAAAATTAACTGCAAATTAAGTCTTAAAGAGCCTTTTCTGTTAAACTATAAAGTTTTTATTAAATAATATATTTTGTTATAAATAAAAAAATACTCAATGAACTCGTTAACTACCAAATGAAAAAAAAACCAAACCACACCAACCAAAAACCAAAACCAAAGAAATGACACAACAACACGTAAAACAGTACAATGTTTCTTTATTTAAAAATAAGAAAGAAAAGAGCCGTTGAACTGTTATATCTTACTTTATCTATATCTTACTTACTTTCCTTATATGTATATAATATTACTTTTTTGTATTTTACCGAAGCTGCTTTACCTAAACGTAGTATCTATTGCTACTGCAACCTAGTATACTTTTATCCACACTAATAATAAAGTGGAATAATTTGATTGTTTGTTTGTTTGTGTTAGATAGGCTCCGAAACTATCGGACTGATTCGAAAAATTCTTGCACCATTAGAAGCCGCTATTGTCCCTGATGAACTTAAGCTAATCAACTTGAAAAATTAGAGATTCGTCCACCTGTGCGAAGCCGGGACAAATGCTAGTTTTTCATATTTTTCGTAGTCATACCTACAGTCAGTTAAACAGGTAACTAGTAGGTAGTGTTAAATGAAATAAAAAGACTAGCAACAAATTACGAAGGTTACACATTTGCCGACATTTTTATTTAATATACGTATAATATTTAAATTAAATAAAAACTAGGCATAATTTGGCGAACGACGTACAAAAATTTACGAACATAGAAGTTTCTGTCCGGCCGAATGCCTCGGTCATTTTTTGGTCGAAATCGAAACTAAAGCCGAAATACAATACAATACACTAACTCTTTATTGTGCACCAAATACAAATAAATCACAAATACTTTTAAATAAATAACACTAAGAAAATACACGAAGGCGGCCTTATCGCCAAGGCAGCGATCTCTTCCAGGCAACCCTAAAGTATGGAACAAAATTTAGCGAGATACTGTTTAATGTTGTTCTTAAAAATATAAAAATGCATCTAATACTAGACGTCACAAATTATTCTAAAAGCAGAAGCTTGTTTTTTAATGGTTGTAACGGGCCGAAACCGAGACTGAAACTGAAACTTTGTTTTTTTTTTAATCTTTATTTAGAGATTTTTTTCACACAGTGAAAACGGCAATCTTATAAATGCATATTCTAATAACTTAAACCTAACATATAATTAACTAATCACATATTGGATAGGAATGTGTCTTAGCTGCGCCCGATGAGGGGTCAGCCAAAACACTATTAAACATACCTACCTCCTAATTATATTTTTTTTACTAAAACTTTCGGTTGGACACTAGTATAATATATGAATAAGCGAGCAGATTCTTCTCTAGCGCCGGTTAATGAAGATGAATGTCGAATCCGCGACCTCACAATTATCAGTGATTCAAACGGTTCATGGATGGTTCGTGAATGTTATAAGCAGATACTTGTAGCTTTCATACAGAATTGGTAGTCTTACATACGTCAAGTTCCAAAAATAGTTTGACTAGCTGAGCGGACAGACGTCCTGTCCTTTTTTTTATAATATTGGAAGGCAAACAAGCAAACGGATTTCCTGATGCTAAGAAATTCACGTCGCCTAGAGACACCAAAGTTGGTAATGATGCGTTGCCAACCTGAGGCCGGGATGTAAGGCTTCGAGCAAGTCAGTTTACAGGCTATCTTACCCTCCAACCGGAACACGTCAACAGCAAGCATTGACGTTATGGCGTCAGGAATAGGTAAGGCAGTGGTACCAATCCGGGCGAGTCGCAGCGAAACTCTACCACCTAGTAAGATGTCACGGTGTTAGTGACGGTGAGCCTATGCTCGCCTTTTACGAGCTGCCTGGCAAGAAGGCAGATGGTCAATTCTACAAAGGAGCCCGGACCAACAAGGGTCCTTATAATGAATATTATTTTTTTCATATAAACCTTCTCCTGACAATGATTAACACGACAAATAACATGAATCGGCAAAATAGTCGTGGGTGTTGTGTTGTGCCTCTGCCTACTCTTTCGGGGATATAAGCGTGTAGATACTTTATTTTACTTTGGTCTATCCGTGCAGGCGTGATACGATGACCAAGAGAAATGGAGATTCATTTTATTATATACTAGCTGTCCCGGCAACCTTCGTTCCACGTGTTCTGTTAAAGCATGAAAAAAATAAAATCTTGTTTTTCCTGGTTTTTCTTATCTTTTAAGCCTTCCCTGGACTTAAACAAGTAATTAAAAACCAATGTAAACCAAATCGGTTTAGTCGTTCTCGAGTTTTAGTGAGGCTAACTAAAAGCAATTCATTTATATAAAAGACTAGCTGTCCCGGCGAACTTCGTTCCACCCGTTCAGCTTGTATGGGAAAAAGTAGAATGTTGTTTTTCTTAGTTTCCTCGCAAGATTTTTCCTTTTTCTTATCTTTTAAACCTTCCCTGGACTTTTACAAATAATTCAAAACTAAAATTAGCGAAATCGGTTCAGCCGTTCTCGAGTTTTAGCGAGACTAACGAACAGCAATTGATTTTGATATATATAAATTTAGGATAAAAGGCCTGTATTTGACAAAGATAACGAAGAAACGCACTATACCAAATTTCGTGGTATTTGCATTATTTAAATGGTATTTGCCCAACTCAAAATGTATGCAAGGTATGTTTAATCAAAATCGATTAAGTATAAGTGGTTTGATTAAATAAAAAATGCCCAGTTCACGTTTTGTGACATTTTAGGCATTTCTTTTCTGTTCTTGTGGTTTACATTTAACCGACATTAAAAAAAATGACCATTCGTTAGTGTTTTATTTTAATTTTTTTATGTTTATTACGTGATTACTTGACCAATAACAAACTGATTTTGATGTTTCTTTTTTGGATGTGTGTGGATTATGATCAAATTTGTTTGGGACCACCTTGGAGACATGGTAAAAGGCGAGCATATGGTAAGCCTATGCTCGGTCACTAACACCGTGACATCTGACTGGGTGGTAGAGCTACGCAGCGACCCGCCCGCATTGTTACCACCGCATCAGCTATTTCTTCCGTCATAACGTCAATGCTTGCCGTTGACGTGTTCCGGTTTGTAGGATAAGGTAGCCGGTAGACTTACTTATGCTCGAGACCCAACAGACTGGCCTCAGGTTGTCAACGCACCATACCTTTGGTGTCTCTAGTTGGCGTAAATTTCTTACCACCAGGAAATCCGTCTGCGTGTTTGCCTTCCAAGA
Organism: Calephelis nemesis; assembly: GCA_002245505.1. NCBI lineage: Eukaryota > Metazoa > Arthropoda > Insecta > Lepidoptera > Riodinidae > Calephelis > Calephelis nemesis. Next base: position 36,323 of record NJDD01001584.1, read on the forward strand.
TCATAAAAGAAAAGAGTCGTAACTAAATCGATGTTGGCAACATTACTAGTGGAATTGTGATTAAATGTTTGTAAAATCATTTCAAAATCTTTAGCTTATAAAAAATATAAAAAATGACCAAATCGCAACGTTACAACAACTTTTATTTTTTATTTTTATGAAGAATGAATATTTTTTTATGAAGGCAAAAAAGCAGACGGATTTCCTGATGTTAAAAAATTCACGCTGCCTAGAGACACCATAGGTGATAATGGTGCGTTGCTAACCTGACGCCGGAATGTTAGGCCCGAGCAAAAGTAAGTTTACCGGCTAGCTTACTCTCCGAACCGGAACACGTCATGACGTTATAGCGGCAGGAATAGGTAAGACGGTGGTACCAATCCGGGCGAGTCGCTGCTAAACTCTACCACCTAGTCAGATGTCACGGTGTTAGTGACGGTGAGCCTTTTCTCGCCTTTTATGAGCTACCTGGCAAGGAAGGCAGATGGTCTATTCTACAAAGGAGCCCGAACCAACACGTAATTAGAGTCGGTCTTTTATAGTTGTGCACAAATTATTATTAAAGCAATAACGACGAGCTTAATCGCTTAATCAGACTAATTAGAGTTAAATACTTTTAAAATAGTCGAATTAATTACAGAATGTCGCACGTTCAAAGTAATATAACAATAATTCCTGTCGATCTAACTTTCCAGTACTGTAGGATAAACTTATCCTGTTAGACAGTAATATACTTTCACTAATCTGTCCAAAAAGTTTGAGTGTAGAACCCCGTTTATTTCACGTCAATGCTCTTGTATGCTAAACTGTTTAGTTCAACTCTTTGTAAATTAGTCTGAATAAAAGGAAAAGGTTAACTAACTCATTCAATTAATAGATATAATCAAATTTTGGCTTTAAGACAGTTTAAGCGACGTCTGTGGAGGGATTTTCTAAATGCCTAAAGGGTTTTGGAGTTTTTTTTTGTTTAAAAAATAGGCCTGTATTAAGAACGAAATCATCAAGATCCACTCGCACGAAGTTGCAGACAAAAACCCGGGTAATATATAAAAAAAACTACGGTATGCCCAAATAGGTAGTTAGAGGCGCAACCAAGAAACCCACGACTAGCCGAAGACACTAAGGCCCACAATGTAATAGGGCGACGTTGTTTTTTAAGACTGAATTTTTTTTGCACAACCTGAAGATCGAACCCGCGACCTTATGAAGTCCAGTCAAACACCGGACCGTCTTTTACGGCAAAACTGCTGGGCCGGTTTTTGATGAAGTTTGATAAGCGCATAGGTAAAAAGACCGGAATTCATCCATAGGCTGCCGTTTTTTAAAAAAAAATCCTTTAAAGGACTGTATGGGATGAAAGGTTTTATGGAAATCTGTGCTACGTTAAACTCGCAGGTAAACAGCTATTAATGTTTTTTATTGTACTAATTGGTAGAGTATCGTGCTGTTATTGAGATTTTGCTACCATATCCTCTGAGCTCGCTATTGTTGTGTTCCGTGAATTAAAAGGGTTGGGTAGCCGGCAAATATGCTTATTGGTCTAAGATCCTGGCAATATCTACGGTAACTGGCTATGGCTGTCTCTAACCATCAAAAGAACTGCCTGCTTGCACTCTATCTCATAACATCAAAACGTAAAGTATCTATTTATAGTAATTTTTATTTATTTATTGCACACAATAAACAAAAATACACAAAATACACGAGAAGTTAAAAATGCACAAAAGGCGAGCTTACCTCTAACTATAGAAATTTCTTCCAGCCAACCCAAAAAAAAATGAAATAAATAGTTAAATAAATCTATGATCAACTACCAAAAGTTGGTACATTTAAAAATACCCACGTATGTATAAACTTTCAATGAAATTATTTACGTTTTCAGCTGTATTTTTACATTTAGATGACATTCAAACGGTGCTTGTCTGTTTGTATGGGGACTTCTTCATTTTACAATAAAATATATTAACATATTATGATTTTAAACTTAAATCGTCGCGTATTATTAAAAAATATGTATCGTTTATTAAAAAAAATACATTAAAATAGTTATATCATTTTTTTATTAAAAAAAGTATATCGTGAGAATCCCGTATAATTAATTAAAATTTTTAGGAATATCTTAAGACGTCATAATTTTAAATCTAATGAAGTCAGTGAACTTTGCACATGTCCGTCTGTCTGTAACATCTACAGCAATAATTAATCACGCTCGCCAACAGTAAGGGACGTTAATATTGTCCAAGGACTATTTCAATTTATAACAATTCTCTGACAATGTCCACAAGACCACAGATTCCCAAACATTTTTATCCGACTTTAAGAAAGAGGCGTAGATATATAAAATGTTTGACGCCGATATTTTTATGAACTCTATGTTAGTCGATTTCTCCATTACTTGTGAACCGATTTTGTATTCTTTTGTCTTATTAAAAGAGTGTATTTCTATGCTAGTCTTATTTCGCTTCTAAGTCTGGATCTGATGTTGAAACACCAGGAATAGTTAGGAAAATAATTGTTTACATTGAAGCAACATATTCAATTAACTAATAAGTTAACTTTAATTTTTTAGATTAGAATTGAAGTCGGTTTGTAGCATATTTACTGCATTTATTTTTTTAAATTGTGACTTATTTTAATTTTTTTTATTGATTTGCAGTCTTAAAAATTTTTATGTGTAATTCTAGCTCTAACTTTTTAAATAGTTATGATCCGGTTTTTTGAAAACCGGATTTAATTTAGGAAATATTTTTATTAGCAAAAGCTAAATCAAAATCCTGTGGTCTAGCGGTTCAGTTGTTGGACTTGACTGCATGAGGTCCCGGGTTTGAATCCCGGGTCGGGCAACAAAAAGAAAATTTGGTTTTCCAATGTTCTAATTAAATTGCTCGGGATTTGGAAATTGCCCGGCTGGCGATAGGCTTGCCACCTATCACATTGTGGGACTTAGTGTCTTCGGCTAGTCGTGAGTGCCCTGGTTGTGCCTCTGCTTACCCCTCCGGGGATATGGGTGTGAAGATGCTCATGCTCTAAATCAAAATCCTAGTATATTCCCTCAGGACGAACAGTTTGAGAAACCCTGCAACAGACAATTAATAGTATAGATAAACTGCAGTTTTGCGGACTAGACACATCTGTGGCTAAACCTTAGCCGTTTATAACAATAACTTATAGGACTAGCATATTTACTTTCTTAAATCCATGACTTGATTATTTGCAGGTATGTTTTTGTTATTTGCCTTTAACGTACTGAATTCTTTCATAAAGTTTTTTGGTATTAAATTATTTCATACAGTTGAACAAATGCTTAAGAACGTCCTCATTTGTTTACCACAAAAAGACGGTTATGTTTTTTAGTATTAAAATAATTTGTGTGTTTGTACATATAAATGATTTTTCTTTGGCCTTCAGTGAATTCAAAATAATATGCCATATTGTTTAGCATGGACTAATCATATATCATTGGTACTTTAATATTTTAGCTACCTATTAAACTAAGCTACCCCCATAAAAACTTATCTAAATCGGTTCAGCCGTTCTAGAATTAGAAATAGTATAACCAACGCGACTTTCTTTTATATGTATGGATTGAAAATATAAATTGTCTTTCAATGGTCCCTGGTTCCATTCCTGGGTCGGGAAACAAAAAGAAAATTGGGTTTTTCCAATTTTTTACTAAAAAATTCGTTGCTCGGGATCGGATATGTGCCCGGTTGGCGATAGGCTTGCCACCTATCACATTGTGGGACCTAGTGTCTTACGCTAGTCATGGGTGCCCTGGTTGTGCCTCTGCCTACCTCTTCGGGGATATGGGCGTGATGATGCTTTTATTTGTTTTGTACATGATGACACCAGCAATTATTTAAATGTGTCCCTAAAATGTTACCAAATATTTGGTAACATTTAATCACATCTAATGAAATGTAATTTATTTTACTACCAGTAACTACTCAACGTTTATTGGTATGTTTTTATCTCCTATTAACAATCCATCTAAATCACTATCTGTTATATTATAATGCGGGGCGTTGACTTGTAATACGATGTATTTAATTGGCAATAACTACTCTGCGGCCTAATTCATAACCAGTTTGTCATCTTTGCGCATCATGAAGAGTTGATGAAAAATAAACAATGGAAAGCTGAAAAATAGACCTACAGTTAATTACAATGTACATATAACTCTTATGTTTATACTTCCCATCGTCGGCAATTGGTGGAGTTTCATTGTAAATAATTTGGGATAAGTTTTTTAAGCTTACAAGTACTCCCTTTGGTCTAGCGGTCCGGCCTGGGACATGACTTGTTGATGTCCCGGGTTCAATCCCCGGGTCGGGCAATAGAAAAATTAGAAAATGTACATATATTTTCAATTTTCTTATAAGGGTAACATTGCCCGAGATTTGATGTGTGCACAGTTGGTGATAGACATTTATCATATTGTGGGACTTAGTGTCTTCGGATAGTCGTGGAGTCCTGGTTGTGTTCTTGCCTACGTCTTTCAGGCATGAAGCTTTTTATAGGCATGAAGATACTTTTGTAACGAACACTGAAAATAAATGATTTGAGCAATTCCAGATCTTTTAAATTTAATTTATTACATGATAAGGAAAAAAAACAAGCACATAGGTCTTCTGATGGTAACAGATACCTTGAGAGTGCTGTGACCGGGAGGTTAGTCTCACTTTAATAAGGCGATGGATGATGTCTAGGCAAGTTGCTGTACAGCATTCTATCACCAGTGGTCTTGGCCTATGTTCGCCCTTTACGAGCTTCCAAGCAGAGAAGTCATATAGTCTATTCTACACAGAGAACCCGTACTAATACTGGAACAAATACCTTCAAATCTGTTTTTTTACAAGATCCATATTACCCATGTTGGCCTTCTAATTATCTGTAGATACTAATATTAAGTATAAAGAGGAAAGGTTTGATTTTTTGTTTGTTTGTTTGAAATGAATAGGCTCCGAAACTACTGGACCGTTTTCAAAAATTCTTTCACATATAGAATGCTACACTGTTTCATCAAAATCGGTGCTGTAGAAGCCAAGTTATGCGGGCGAAGCTGCGCGATACTGCTAGTAATACATAAGTCGATACCAATACCAAATACCCTAAGGTAGTCGATTGGAAACATTTTGAAGTAGAATCCATGCTATACCATCATAAATACAAAAATCTGTCCCTCTGTCTGTCTATTTGTCTGTTGCTCTATCACGGCTAAACCACTGAACCCATTTTTGTGAAATTTGAAAATTAATATACATGTAGCTAAAGATCTGAGTTCAGACATATTACTCGTATATTTGTTCAAAAATCAACGCACAAAGGTATGTGTAATAGACATTGGAAGTTTGTATAGAAACGATAAATATTCTAAGTAGACAAAGTCGCGGGGAAACAGCTAGTATTTTCATAAATCAGTGAATAGGTTCAGTGGCTCCTTATTTCGGACTACAAATTACGATGGGTGTTAGTTTTCTCCATTTTGGGAGCTAGACAAAAAGCAATTTTCTTGTAAATACTATTCAAAATTAGAAGAACAGTTTGGGTAAAATTGCAAAAGATAACTTCTAGAAGCTTTTTATATTTTCATCAAACCGAAACAAATCAATTCAATGCTGAAAAGAATAATTTGTTTGAATGAAATGATATTAAAATGACTGAAACAAGAGATATCGAGTTTTAAAACTTAACGAAAATCACAATGTGACAGGCTTTTATTTATTTTATTATAAGAGACCATTAAACATGCGCCCGCACTCAGAGACGTTCATTCTCTCTTACTGATAAAGACATTATGTTGACATTTTCAATAAAAAAATTACATACTGCTAGAGCGACATTAATTATCGTCAATAATAACATCAATCAGTCATCAATGCCCGGTTCCTATATTCAAAAAATTAGTCGTTTTTTCTTACTAACGGCAGGTTTTCCTACGAATAGTAAAACTAATCTATCTATTAACAATCGTTCGTTGCTATTGATAACTTCAAGCATTTTGTGTAACTATAAGCAACGCTTCGTTACTTCTAGATAAATTAACAATGGTTATACTAACGGATTACGGTTCGTTAATTATAGGAACCGGACTTAAGTCGTCATTTTCTTCATAAAATTGTGACTTAATGATAGATTAGATATTGATAGCCGTCTCTGAGTGCGACCGCTAGACTGTCACTTTCAGCTCTACTTCTAGAAACATCTGAAGAGTTCAATTCTAGAAACATCATTGATATAAGTTATATTGTATAATATTTTTTTTAGATCAAGTATTAAAAATATATCGTTTACCCCTCAATCATATAGATATACCATTTTTTGTACTTGATGAATCTCAGTCAAGTTTTCAGTCATTTATTCAATCATTTCAATAAGTACTCGTGCCCAAACGGGATTTCTAACGCTAAGTATGTGTGCTTAGGACAAGAAACCCCCAGATCTACACGATGTGACTCACCTGAGTAATTCTAGTAAAGGTAGAACGATAAATCATGAAGTGTCTGGTTTTATCCAATCTCAATCAATTGTAGGTAGATAGCGTCACCTTTGGTATTAAAAAATTGCGGTTTGAGCTTCAATTTAAATATTTCTATGATGACACCTATTGGAAACTCATATAGGAAGAGTAATATAATATTGTAATACAAACAAGCAGACAGATTTTTGATAGTACGTATAACTCAATTATAAATTATAATAAAATTATAATTATAAGAAAACTGAAAAATTGGCAAATTGAAAATATCAGCGTATGGCAACTCAGAATGTAAGAGATTATAAGAATACCCTACCGTGATAATTAAAACTGCATTTGTTGTTTATCTCTAAATTTGGTAGTCACGCAAAACAATAAGCACACCTTTCTTTATATCGTTTTATGCATATTTTAAAGCGTCTGACCAAAACATTTTCCAAGCAACTCTATATTATATAGCTTATATTATAACTCTTTCTTTTCTTTTCTTTATTTAAGTTTTGGCCTTCACGTTAGTATTTTGCCATTCGTCAAGTAGAAATTTGCATCAAATTTTATATCAATTTTAATCAATTACAATTAGTCATGAGTCATAAGTCGTCAGTGTCATGTCAGGCTCTTGGGTAAAGCGGCGGCCTCATTACACAAGCTCATGTAAGGAGATTTGGCGGCAACGAAGAAATACATGATACGCTAATTTATTCATGATTATTTCATTTGTGCACTTTCACTGAACAAAATAATACAAAATGCCACCAAAATTGACTAATTTCACTCAATATCAACACGAAATTCAATAATTATGAAAAAACTTCGACCATCTTTTCTCTCGATGGCGCCAAATCTCCTATTATAACTCTATATTATAATCGCCATCTTGACCACATTCTTCTTCTTCTTTTATTTTTGGTAATACATATATACAAAACGTAGAGATTGTATTTTCTTTGATGTACACTACTATTTTGACATATGGTTGTCTATGTTGACAATCTTAGAATAACTGCCATATAAAAAATTGTAAATAATCCTATTAATATTAGGTATAAATGCGAAAGTTTGTATGTATGGATGTATGGTTGTTTGTTACTCTTTCACGCAAAAACTACAAAGCCAATTACGATGAAATTTGGTATGTAGGTAGCTGAAGACCCAGAATAACATATAGGCTACTTTCTATCCCGGAGTTCCCGCGGGATCGGGACTTACGCGGATGAAACCGCGGGGCGCAGCTAGTCGACAATAAAGGTTTAGTTTGTATAATTTAAATATCAAACTAAATGAATCAACAACAATTTACTCTAACATTAATAACTAGCTGTTTACCCACGACTTCATCAGCGTAGAGTAGTTGCGATTTTCATACAAAATTTTACCTTCCATTATAGTTCTTTTGGCAATCCCCAAAGAGCTATAATGGAAGGTAAAAAAATTGTGGGACTTTACTGAATGAGGTCCCGGGTTCGAATCCCGGGTCGGGCAACAAAAAGAAAATTGTTTTTTTCCCATTTTCTAATAAAAAAAATGTTGCTCGGGATTGGAAATGTGCCCAGTTGGCGATAGGCTTGCCACCTATCACATTGTGGGACTTAGTGTCTTCGGCTAGTCGTGGGTGCCCTGGTTTTGCCTCTGCCTACCGTTTCGGGGATATGGGCGTGAAGATGCTAAAAAATTTAAAAATAGTCTATGTTTCAAATCGTGTTTTAACTACGTGCATATCAAATTTTATAAAACTCGGTTAGGTCGTTAAGATGTAAAATCGTAACAGAGAAACAGACTTTAGCATTTTTATTATTAGTATGGATTTGCAAAAACTCGACTTTAATAAAATCTAGAGATCTTTTATTACCTTTAGGAAATTCAAGTTCTTGTTTACCTAGCAACCCTTAAAATACTTTCACAATAATATTTTTTCTAACAGATCAGAATGTAAAAACCAAATCAAAAAAGTTTAAAGTAAAATGTTAGATAAGTTCAAGAGTCTAGCCTTTGTGATCCAGCGGTCCGGTGTCGAACTTGACGTCTTGAGGTCCCGGGTTGCATCCTCGGGTCGAGCAACAAAAAAATTAGTAAATCTAAAATTAGAAAAATTAAAGTTCCTTGAGATTGGATAGGTATGTACCCGGTTGGCGATAGGCTTGCCACCTATCACTAGTGTCTTTGGCTAGTTGTGGGTGCCCTGAATGTGCCTCTGCCTACCTCTTCGAGGATATGGGGTAAAGATACTTTTAAGTTCAAAAATATTTTATAATAAAAACTAAAGTTTTTAAAATTAATGCATCAAAAAAATATAAGCTGCTTGCTCAAAAAACCCTTAGTCTTATAAATATTGGGTGTAAAATTTAATTTTCACTTATTTAACGAGTTACAATATAATATTTGAAATAATTCGGTTCGGAAAATCTAACAATAAATGTACCCAATAGCTGATCTAAAATGATATCCCCCGGGAAATTATGTCGGTATAACTTTATCCTCAGAATAATGCATTTAAATTCAAAACTCGCTTACGCATGACTGAATTATCCTATTTTAGTTACTGCATATATAGATGTGGAATTTCTTTACATGACATTCATATTTTAGTTTAGATTTACAAAAATAAACCGATATTTTTTTTAATTTATATAGTTCAATACGAAGAATATGTTTGTATTATTGTGAAGATATGTTTGTATGTATGTTTTTGTTACATAATAATACCTACCTACCATAAAATAGAAATGGACAGGCCATTTTTAAAACCCATTTATTAAAAGAGGGATGTTATAAATATTAATTAATAAAATGCATATTTTATGTCTTCATCGCCTCTGTGGTCTAGCGGTCCGGGTGTTGGACTTGACTGCAAGACGTCCCGGGTTCAAATCCCGGGTCGGCCAACGAAAAAGAGAATTGGATTTTTCCGATTTTCTAATTTAAAAAAATTTTGGTCGGGATTGGAAATGTGCCCGGTTGGCGATAGGCTTGCCACCTATCACATTGTGGGACTTAGTGTCTTCGGCTAGTCGTAAGTCGTGGATGCCCTGGTTGTGCCTCTGCCTACCTATTCGGGGATATGGGCGTGAAGATACTTTTTTATTTTTTTATTTATGTCTTCGAATTTCTGTGTGTGATATGGCAACTTTCCAATGAGTGAACCAATTTAATTGCGGATTGTTTTGTTGAAATAGTTGACGTGCTCGAAATGGTTTTTAGATTGGACTAAGCCTGTATGTAATGTAAAATATAGATTTAATCGTGATTATTGAAAATTTTAAAGTTTATATACCGATGATTCCAGTAACTCTCGAGGGAGAGACATTTTAAGTTCGACCCAAGTTGCATGCAACACTTAGTAAACGCATGAGTCACGCAAGTCGTTAAGAAATACTTAGAGTGAAGATATTATTTTAAAAACCGTTCACAAGTAATCTCTGACTGATTTATTATGAGTAGGAAACTATGTTGACTTTAAACTACTACTTATGTCTTTGTGTTTGTTCTACCTTGAGTGGTCGTCAGATTTACCATAACAGTACTGTGGTCACAGCTGCCATTGAATCATTTATATGACGTCGGTGATGGTTGAAATAACATAGAAAAAACTAGTTAAGTAGATACGTATCTTATTGACGATGTCCTCTTTAGAAACAAAGACCGCCTTTTGACCGCCTCGTTGGTTCAGTGGCTAGCGTACACGCCTAACTACGCCGTTTAACCGCGAGGCTCAGGTTCGGTTCCTGACGGGGGCAGGCATTTGTGTGATGAACATTTAGATGACTTCATTTCCGGGTCTGGGTGTTTATTAAATTTATTCTCGTATCTATTTAAATATTACTATGTATTAGTACCCTTTACTTACACCCATAACACAAGCATATAATTTGCTTACTTTGGGGTTAGGTTCAATTTATGTAAATTGTCCAGGGATATTTATTTATATAAAGAATTCCACGAGATAACCTTAAAGAATTAGAAAACTATACAAAAATATTAATCTTTTATGATCTGAAAACGACACCATGCTAAAAACTGACTTCAATTTTAACACTATATGCTACTGAAATTGAAGTGTGAAATTGAAAAAGCTAGCTAAGTAGGTATGAATCTAATTCACTATGTTCTCGTTAGAACCAAAGTTTATCATGAGATATCCTTAAATAAGTAGAAAATTATACCGTGCTAAACACCGACTTCAATTTCAAATGTATGTAGTCCCATAAACAAAATACGAATTACTAAATACACCTGAAAAACTACTAATCAAAATTTGAAACAAATATGTTGGAACACGTCTGAAATATGATCTTCCTTGCAAAAAAAAAATTAAGAAAGTAGTTACGTATCGAACATACAAGAATTTAAAAGTTTTTTTAGTCGGTTACATACAATTAAACTACTAAGAAAACATATGTCTTTAAGTGTTCAAAAAATTAATACTATCATTGACTGGTTTACCCGGGGAACCTCGTACCACAAGACACTGTACCTAATTAAAAACTGTTGCATTAGCCCTTAGGTATGTTCTTACTTACGCAAATATTTAGCAATATTTTTAATAGTTAAAAATCATTTCAGTGTTTGGAATTAAAGATAGATAAAAAAAATGTTAATAGTAGGTTGTCGATTTCAAAGTGTTTTGTAAGTTACACCTACAGTCTAGCGGTCCGATGTTCGACTTTACTTTATAAGGTTCCGGGATCGTTTCCCAGGTCGAGTAACAAAAAAAATTTTGCGCTTTTACATTTTATAATAAAATCAACGTTGCCCGGGGTTGGATATGTGCCCAATTAGTAGGCTTACCTACTACATTGTGAGATTTATTGTCTGCGGCAAGCCGTGGGTGCCCTAGTAGTGCCTCTGCCTAATTATGTAGGTATGTGGATGAGAAGATACTTTTGTTTAAGTTAACTAGGTGGTAGAGTGCTTTGCAGGAGCTCGTCCAGATTGATATTACCGTCTCGTTAATACCTGTTCCCATATTTCACTCCCCAATTTAGTCTTCAATGCTGGAAGGGTAAAGAAGCAAGTATACTTGCACACGCGGCCTAAGATGGCGTCTAGAAAATATTGATGCACCAGAAATATCTATGATCTCTGTCTTCTATTTTTATACAGCTTATATTAGCTTATATCTGTAAAAAATCGTCCTTTTTGTTTCCTATCTAATTAAAAAAAGTTGTAAGAACTGTAAGAGAGATCAAAAAGACTAAAATTTGTACTTTTTTAGTGTAGGATTGAAAGAAAGTGTTGGTGTAAAAAATGGGAAATATACATGGCCCATGCTCTTCACACCAAGACTGGCGATTTAGTTTCACAAAGAAGTTGATATTGTTGTTTATTTTGAAGCAATAACCTAAATCGCTTCAGGCTTTTCCTTTTAAGAATTTATTCGACTTTTCTCAAAGGAACTTTCGCTTCTTCGTACACAAGCATTCAATAGGATTTCAAAGACAGGATATTGCAGAACTATTTCGTATTCTTTTTAACTCTCGACGGAAAAAGAGAGACGTTATAAGTTTGACGTGTCTGTGTAAGTGTTTTTTTATGATATTGGAAGGCAAACAAGCAGACGGATTTCCTGATGGTAAGAAATTCACGATGCCAAGAGACACCAAAGGTGGTAATGGTGCGTTGCCAACCTGAGGCCGGGCTGCTAGGCCTCGAGCAAAAGTAAGTTTACCGGCTACCTTACCCTCCGGACTGGAACACGTTAACGGCAAGCACTGACGTTATGGCGACAGGAATAGGTAAGGCGATGGTACCAATCCGCGCGAGTTCCTGCAAAACTCTACCACCTCTAATTTATTAATTATTAATTGAATCCTTTCAGGTGTTTCCGGGTTTTGGAGCGAGAAAAATCATATCAATTTAATTTTTGTAATATAGATATACATACAATAGCATCTGGTCAGACTCTTCGTTATTTTGACTTTACGATATAGTAGATGTTTACCTACGACTTCGAGAGCCTGAAATAGATTTTCATACAAATATTCGTCTTTATCTTATCTTCCCACTATCCTTTTCTCTTGGGGGTTGATATTTGAAGAATACAGCCTTAGTTTGAACTTGGGTCTTTCACTATATGTATATCAAATTTCAATCACATCGGCGCTTTTATTACTATGGAGTATGAATTATCAGTAACAAGAAGCATTTTAGACTATATTTTACTAAATTTGTAGTTTGTATGTTGTAGTTTAAAGATCGCCTCTATCGGTCTAGCGGTCCGGCGTTGGACTTGACCTCTTGAGAACCCGGGTTCGATCCCCGGGTAGGGCAACGAAAAAATTAGAATTGTACATTTTCAAATTTTCTGATAAAAGTAACGTTGCCCGGGATTGGATATGTACCCGGTGGGATTGCCACCTGTCACATTGTGGAACTTAGTGTTTTCGGCTAATCCTGGGTGTCCTGGTTGTACCTCTGCTTGCCTCTTAGGGGATATGGGTGTGAAGATTCACGCCCATATCCCCTAAAGGCTGCGAAGATTTCATAATCTATTTACATAATTTGGTGATATTTGTCGCTTCCCTTGCGATAAGAATGGGGTCCCCAGGAAGTCATAAGTCTAAGCTCCATAAGGACCCCATTAGTAAACAATGTTGGTGTTTCCTTATATGATACAACATTCACAAATCTTAGAATTGTGAATCACGTTATAAAAAGTAAATAAGATTGACGCAGTATTGACGTCTAACCTCAAGACGGGACTATTGTCTTTAATGTTGTCAGTCATACACATACACACATAACTTCACGCTAAGTCCCTTATATGGTAGGCAGAGAGTATCGAGTTCCAGTCCTCGCGATCCTGCCAAACCTGTCTGGCTTTCTTCACGTTCATTACCCTCTTCATACGAACTCGCCGGTTTCGGAAACTCTTGACACCACCCTCGGATAATATCCAATTGATCTGATCGTGGACTGTCAACCTTGTCAGTCACGTTTATTAAAATAATAATGCTAGTTCTTGCCATTGTCTTGTTCTGTTTTGGACTTTGTATGGTTTACGTGAATAAAGTTTTTTTTTAATTGATATGATTGATAATCGCCTCTGTGGTCGAGCGGTCCGGGTGTTGGACTTGACTGCATGAGGTCTCGGGTTCTTATCGCGGGTCGGCCAACAAAAAGATTGGATTTTCCAATTTTCTAATAAAAAAATATGTTGGTCGGGATTGGAAACGTGCCCGGTTGGCGATAGGCTTGCCACCTATCACATTATGGGACTTAGTATCTTCGGCTAGTCGTGGGTGCCCAGGTTGTACCTCTGCCTACCTCTTGGGGGATAAGGGCGTGAAGATACTTTTCCTTGTTTTTGATGATTGATTGATTGATGTCAAGCTGACCAACCAACTCACGCAAAAGGTTTACTATTCTAGTTCAGATTAGCATCAAACTGTTAGTGTCTATTGACATTTATGGGCATAAACCTCTGCCTAACAGGAAATCCGAGCTATAAAACAAACGTTCAAAACGTATGAGCAGGAATTTGGTAGGGTAAAGGTCCACCGCCTTAACTTCGCTGCCGCTATATTGACTTAAGACAGCGACGCACCTTTAAAATCTATGGTGTCTGGAAGGTAGTGTATTACTATCAGGAAGCCGTTGCCGTGCTTCTTAGGTGTTTTAATATGCCACAAAACTACTTTCTCTGGGATTCCGTCATTAAATCCAAACTCGGCGGATATCCGACGTCGGAATTACGAATAATAAATAAATAAATATACCTGGACAAGTTATACAAATTAAATCTAACCCCAAATAAAGCAAATGATATGCTTATGTTATTATTTAACGATTCGAATACATAGCAATAAATAAATTTAATAGACACCTAGACCCAGAAATGCAGACATCTAAATCACACAAATGCCTGCCCCCGTCGGGAATCGAATCCGAGCCTCGCTGTTGGTTGTTTTATAGTTAGGTGTGTACGTCAAACACTCGACGAACGAGGTGGTCAAGAAAAAGATTAACATACACAAAAAAAAATAGGTGTCAAACATAAATCCTTCGCTTTTTTATCATTGATTAAAACGGGAAACACGAAAAACAATACAAACCTGTCAGA
>NJDD01001584.1:71228-96743 GCA_002245505.1 Calephelis nemesis
GACTACTTTGCCAATGTCAAGTTAGTTAATTCTTATACAGTAAGTATACAGTCATTAGTCACTATGTACAAATTCAATTCAGGTCAGGGTCTTGAGTAAAGCGGTGGTTTCGTTACTCAAGCTCATCTAGTGATATTTGACGGCAGCGAGGAAGCAGACGATACTCTAATTTCTTAATAATTATTTCATTTGTGCATTTTCACTGAACAAAATTAATCTTATTCCCACCTAACTTAATTTCACTCAATAAAAACACGAAATTCAATAATAATGAAAAAATTGCGACTACCTTCTTTCACGATGGTGCCAAAACTCCGCTGACGTTTGTCGAGTAAAATACAATTGAGAATTGTAGATGACACTACTATATTAGTCTGACAGCTGTCAAAATGAACCTGAAATCTAACCTCACCTGAGTAACAACGTTGACACAGTCTTGATCCAACAAAAAATACTTGAACGTGAGTACTTTCATCCTCGTGTCGCACTGTACACTGCGTTGAAAAATAGTATTTTATTTTTTTAAACAGTTTTTTTCTATTTTTGAAATTTTTGTGTTCTATGAATTTGTTTAATCAAAAAGTGTAATATGGTAATAGTTAAGCTAACAAGTTTTCGGTGGTTGAGTTTAATAAAAAAATATGTCCCTAAATGTGTGAAAAACTTATCGGGGCTGCATATCTATACATTAATACGTGATGCCAAAACTTTGGACCCCTTTTTACGAAAATTGCGCGGACGCAGGTGCGTAAAATATGGCACACTTATAGTTTATGTGTAGGAGAAGTGCAGAATTCCAACATTTTTCAATAACAATGCTTATAAAGTACATTAAACCAATAAATAAAGCATTACCCACACTAACATGCATTTGACACACACAAACAAATATATTGATGATAACGACAAAAGATCACAGATGGCACACCAGCTAATCATAAAGTTTAGTAGTTGGTCTTGGGAAATGAAGGTGGCGTTCTTATCAACAATATGTTAAAGTTTATTATGGTAGAATTTCGACCAATGGGTGATCACTAATATTTATAGTTATAGAACCTCCAGAATCCCCCATAAGTCCACGTATTTGTATGTATTGTAGAGGACAGTGAGACGACGGTTGTATTATACCCCCGCTGTGTCCTATTCTCGTCATTCAGGAACATTGAGTATCAGTATACGTTAATTAGCTTTGAGCACCTGTCAGGCTTATTGCGGTTTTGTTTATAAATTTCGATAATTAAAAAAGTGTTTAAAAATTTTACGAAGTGCGATAAATAAAAACATTACAAAAGTAATTTTTATTTTATTTTGTAGAATGCGTTTGAAAAACCTTCTTATTTTGTACTCGTATTATACTCGTAGTAATAATACAACAAAAACATCTTCAAACAATGGCATATTGAACAAAAAAAAATGTAAACAAACATTTATTTTGTGCAATAAATTCAGATAGCAATACTCGACCTGCAGCAAATTATATGATAATTAAAAAAAACTTACAGAGAAATAAGTCCTCACCAAGATAAGCACAAAAAAGTTTAACTTACATTTAAGTAAATACCTCATTTAAAAACTACAGGAATATGCATACATTACCTTTTAGTTGGTTATAAATTGTCTAAATACTTAACCGAGCCATCGCCATGAGTTGGTATAGATTACGTTTGGTAAATTACGTGTCGAAATCTATACCACTTTTGGTCTGAAAATGTGTTTCTGTTAGTTACCGATAGAGGCGCTGTTTAAGTTTTCATACAAATTATTTACAGAGACGGTAGTGAGTACAGTAAACTTGACAAGCCATAAACTAATGGTGAGGACTAAAAATAAGGACTAGGAGGCTGGAAAACCACATAGCCTACTTTTTGTCCCAATTTTTAATACATAAGTACTGCCACGCTCATAGTTTGCATAGACCAACGTAAAGAACTTTTTGAACATCTATAATTACCTACCTATCTATCTATATGTTACCAGTACTTATAATAGAAGTAATGTTATCCATAAATTCACACACAAATGGAAAATGTACGATACGGCTACGGATATCCACTGCATCTTAGGTAGGTACTCATTTTACTAAAATATGGCTTAAACTTTAAGAAAGATTAAAAGAACTACCACAGGAAAAAAAAATTAGGCCACGTGTCCTGACGATTCCAAAAAAAAGTGCGCAATAAAGAACTTTTCGCTTCAAAAATATTTTTCTTGTTTCTAAATAAATAATTCACCTATAATACTCAAACTGGACAACAGTCACATGTTCCCAGCACTCAATAAACAATACATAACGCTGAAACGAGAGTATCGTTCTCGCAATGTGGATGACAGCATGACGATCGCATTCCAGCCCCCGCTGCGTCTGCCTGTCCGTACCATTCAGGAACACTAGAAAATAATCACAGAATAAAAATAAAATTTAAATACAATAAGCTTCAAAATGTGGAATAAATTTTGTGAGGAAAGTTTAATAAAATCTCTAGATAAAAGATACACCTATAGTATAAACAATTAAAGTGGTTTTTTCATGATATCAGAAGGCATACAAGCCGACGGATTTCCTGATGGTAAGCAATTCGCTCAGCCTAAAGACACTGGTGATGATGCGTTACCAACCTGGGGATATTAGGCCTTGAGCAAAAGTAATTTGACCGGTTACCTTATTCTCTGAACCGGAACACGTCGACGACAGGCGCTGACGTTATGGCGGCAGGAAGTGGGCGAGTCGCTGCTAGTACTCTTAATCTTAAGTTACCTAAAAAAACATTCCAAATTCCAATTCAGAGTACCAAAGATAAAGGAGAAAAACATACCTACAACAAATTGGTGACCTTTAATTTTTCTTATTAGACAAAAGTTAGCATCTGAAGCCCTATTAATTAATTATACATATATACTACTTTATTAAACTATGAATTATTACGAACTATATCATCATTCAACGATATGTTATTTTATTAGAGATAGGATAAAGGTTAAAGGTACAACTGGAACACCTATGATTAGCCAAAGGTACCTACTCAAAAACTTAGTCCAATAACGTAGTACGTGGCATATCTATAGCCAACTGGGCATCCGATCCCGGGAAAATTGTTTTTATTAGTGACTCGACCCGAGAATCGAATCTAAGACCTAATGTAGTCAACGCCAACGAACCACAAGACCACAGAGCGATCTCATTCCTTTTTTAAGAGGTTTACCATTATACTAAGGTTCTTAGAAATTTTCTTATGGACAAGAGTTTTGCAAAATGATCGTACTTTCATCGAATAAAACTAAAATCCACATAAAGGACTATCAAACGACGCGATTGGTCTGTTCCGTCCTGTGGACGTGAACAGGATAGACATTTCAATATGGAAGGTATTCCACAATTTCATTGCTCCATACCGACCGTACGACGTAATAAGCAGCTTATTATGCGTGAATTGAACGAACTAACGCGATAATCGCATTTTATGTGTATATATATGTTTACCTGCGACTTCGTAACCCATATAGGCATAACAGACACATCAAAAGACAAACACACAGACTTTTGTGTATATAGTATTATTATATACAAATTTCAACTTCCATTATAGTTACTTGTATTGGGGGTAATTGTAGAAATAAGTATCCTATGTTTGAACTGGCGTCTTTAACTATATGCATATCAAAATTTCACCAAAATCGGTCCAGTAGTATAGCCGTGAAAGAGTAACACACAGACAAAACAGATAGTTCGTTAGACCGATTGACAGACAGAGTTTTGCATTTACAATATTATAATAAAGAGTATGTAATGTAACACGTAATAAATATGTACCTTAAATATAAATTAGTGCGCATGCATATCAAATTTCATCAAAATCGGTCGAACAGTGAAAGCGTAACTGACCGACAAACTGACGGACAAAAAGACAGACTATAGCATTAGTATGAAAGTATGGATGTAGGTATGTATTTAAGTAAATTACACCGAAGTGGTGTAAACAGGTGTGTAATACCAGTGTATAAATATACCTACCTAAAATTGAAAAAATTAAGAGTTTCAAGTGGTATAATCACCTTATTTTCTCTGTGGTATAGTGGTCAATTCTTAGCGTTCTGCCGGGTTCGATTAGTGGGTCCGGAAACAAAAATGTGCATTTTCAATTTTCTAATAAATATAACGTTGCGTGGGATTGGCAATATTCCACGGGTTGGCGATAGGCTTGCCACCTATCACATTTTTAGACTTAGCGTCTTTGGCTAGTCGTGGGTATTCTGGTTGTGCGTTTATCTACTTCTTCGGGGATACGGTCGTGAAAATCTATTATAATATAAAAATGAATCGCTAAATGTGTTGGTAAGCGCATAACTTCCGAATGACTGGACCGAGTTGGCTAATTCTTTTTGTACTGTGTTATTTATTGCCAGGACAAGGTTCTTATCAAGAGAAAAACTGGGAAAATTGTAGCGAAAATGGGAAAACAATATTTTAATGATTCCCATACAAACTGAACGGGTGGAACAAAGTTCGCCGGAGCAGCTAGTCTATGTATATAAAAGAAAGTGGTGTTAGTTACACTATTTATAACTCAAGAGCGGCTGAACCGATTAGGCTGAAAATTTGTAGAGACGTAGCTTAGAATCGGAAGAAGGATATAGGATATTTTTAATTGTATTGAATTGTGAGGAAATTGGGAAAAACAACATTTTAATTTTTCCTTTACAAACCGTCAGTTTGCAGCTAGTACTTTATAAAAAAAGAAGTTGTCCGAAATAGGATAAGATTGATGATAGGTTTTAAGCAGTAGCTTCTGATAATCATGAGAGCTCTGGTTGTACCTCTATAACTCTTAGTTGATACGTAGTCACAAAGTTTTTTTTTTTTTTTTATTACATTGGAAGGCAAACAAGCAGACGGATTTCGTGATGGTAAGAAATTCACGCCGCCTAGAGACACCAAAGGTGGTAATCGTGTGTTGCCAACCTGGGGCCGGGATGTTAGGCCTCGAGCAAAAGTAAGTTTACCGGCTACCTTGCCCTCCGAACCGGAACACGTCATGACGTTATGGCGGCATTAATAGGTAAGGCGGTGTTACCAATCCGGCCGAGTCGCTGCTAAACTCTACCACCTAGTCAATTGTCACGGTGTTAGTGACGGTGAGCCTTTGCTCGCCTTTTACGAGCTGCCTGGCACAGGAAGGCAGATGGTCTATTCTACAAAGGATTCTATTTTAGATTTAAGGTTTTGTGTTTTCTAGTTTTAATTGTTTTTGAGATCAACTTTGTTGAAGCTAGTCTACTTTTTAATACATAAATCTTTAGACAAAACTTGTAACTACTTGTAACATTGCCATTCGGCTATGGAAACGTAAAAATTAAAAGGTAAACAAGGTTACCCAATTTTCCCTCTTTTTTTTAAATTGATCTTAAAACGTCTCATCTTGGTTTTGATCGATTATAAGACAACACAATAGGGTTAGAGAAGGGAATTTCTTTTAATTTCTTCTTTAGTTCTCTGAAATAACTGATGTGGGTATATTTTCACTCTGACTCTACCTGTTTATAACTTTGGAATGGACATGGAAACCTTTATTTTTTTACTGTTGAAGGTACATTCTCTCTACCAATGCTATGTTTTTAAATAACAAATATGCCTATACAAGATCGGAAATGTAATACATAATTTTAATAAAACAACTTATCATAAATTGATGCAGGTGTTGAGTTAGCATTTATTGTAATTGATATTAAATAACAAATGAGGATAAATGTTGATTTAATCGCGTATTACAGTCTTAAGTATTAAAATAAAATTATATTAAAAGTGTATATTAATTTTACGTGTTTAACAAGAGCCCGGATAGCTCAGTCGGTAGAGCATTGGACTTTTAATCCAAGGGTCCAGGGTTCAAGTCCCTGTTCGGGCGGCACTTTTTTAACATTTAGTTTACATCGTGTAATTGAGTAAAATTAGTAACTAGCTGTCCCGGCGAACCTCGTTCCACCGGTTCTGTTTCTATGGGAAATATTAAAATTTTGGTTTTCCTGGTTTCCATGCAGTTTTGTTGTTTTTTCTAATCTTTTAAACCTTTCCTGGACTTCTACGAATAATTTAAAACCAAAATTAGCCAAATTGGTTCAGCCGTTCTCGAATTTAGTGATACTAACGAACAGAAATTGATTTTTATATGTAAGACATATTTGAATATTTGAGAAAATATTTAATAGTAATGTACACATATGTATTATCCTTTGTGCTATTAAATTGTAAAATATTATGAGGCTGTTAAAACAGCTACTTCTAAATTTAAGAAATTCCAAATAAAATATTATTTTCCCAAACAATGTTTCTATTGCAATATATTTCTGAGAATCTATTTTTGTTATACCTTTTTACTAAGTAACAAATATATTTTTTCTCAGGTCCTAAGGTTTCATATGCTTACTTTGTTCTAATATGTCATAATATGTATAATCATAAAAAAAACTTCAAAATTCAGAAGAGTAGAAATCAAATCTAACCCTTCAAAAAAAAATCTCGAAAATGCTTTAAAAATATTCGTTGTCAAAAATCGAACGATTGGTAAGAAATATTACGTTATCAGCTATAAGTATGAGATAAGAGTTAAACCTAAAGGAATGGGAACAAGTGATATCTTTGTTTTGCTTTGTTATTTTGAGTTGAAATCATAACAAAGCAACAAAAACAACTAAAAAAAAAACCACAGAAAATAAAAAATAAAAAAATAAACTCGTTCTTTGACATGGCTATTTTTCTCTATTTTAAAGACTTTTTTTTAAATGTCTTATAATATAGTATAAAGAGATTTCATAAACGTTCGGTCTACCTGTTTAGCTCCAAATGTAGAAGTTGCTGTAGTCGTTTTCGTTGCTAGAAAAATGAAAAACAAAATGGAGCTATTATCAGTATGAATTCAATAACGTAGCCTAGAGCCAAATTACATATATTTATGTTTAATCAAACCCGAATCTCGCGGTTGGTCGGTGGAGTTAAGGATAAGCTTATTAGTTATAGGCAGAGTCGTTAATTATTCATAGTCAAGAAGTTCCTCACACTATACCTTCTATATCTATAAATTCTATATTGTCTCTGTGGTCTAGTCGTTCAGGAGTTGGACTTCACTGCATGAGATTCCGAATTCGAAGCCCGAAGCCGAACAAAAAGAAAATTTCCAATTTTCTAATAAAAATGTTGCTCAGGATTGGTTATATGTCCGGTTGGCGATAGGCTAGCCACTTATCACATTGTGGGATTTAGTATCTACGGCTAGTCGTGGGTGCCCTGGTTGTGACTCTGCCTACATCTTCGGGGATATGGGCGTGCAGATACTTCAAGACTATTCCTAAGCCACTAATACACATAATGAACTTTGACTTTAGCCATATTGATTCAGTAATTAAAAGAAACCTTATTAGGTCTGGCTGCTCCGAAGTTGAGGAACTCACGTGGCCACTTTAAAACACGTTGAAAAAACTTTAACAACGTCACATTTCTTCAATTTTAATTAACTTCGTTATTTCACTCCCTGTTTTTCTTAGAAGTTGTTTTTTAAGAAAGTTGAGTGAAAAAAAAGGAATCCGATGAAATCCGATAAAAAGTGGTAGTTTGTTAACAAATTTACTTAAACTCGTGTTCTCTCATCATACCCTTTTCTTCTTAATAAACTTATATTGAGGTTATTTAAGTCTTCGCTATCGCCTCTGTGCTCTAGGGGTTCAGTTGTTGGACTTGACTGTTTGAGGTCCACGGTTCAAATCCTGGGTCGGGTAACAAAAAGAAAATTGGGTTTTTCCAATTTTCTAACAAAAAAAATGTTGCTCGATATTGCGAATGTGCCCGGTTGGCGGATAGGCTTGTCACATCACATAGTTGGACTTAGTGTCTTCGGCCAGTTTTGGTTACCCTGGTTGTGCCTCTGCCTACCTCTTCGGGGACATGAATGTGAAGATGCCTTTTTTTAAATTTAAGACTTAAGTTGACATAGTTTACATACATAGATATCTTCATGTCAAGTTCCTTACGGGGAAAGCACAAAGTATAGACTGACAAATGTCTTTGCAGTCCTGCCTGGCTTCCTCCACATTTATTACCCTTTTCACATAAACACACCAGTTTGGAGACTCTGGATTAATGTCTACGCGATTTGATCGTGGAATGTCAACCTTGGTCTCCCCGGGTACCTACATCCACCCACATTTGCATTGTGTAGAGCTTTGTCAATCTTTCATCTGTCATTCTTTCCAGATGGCTAAACAAACAGAACATGTCTTTCATTTTAACTCTAACTTTCTATCAATACCACTCTTTCTCGGATCTCACTGTAATAAATGCGGTCAGCGAGCGATACACAACACTATTACAAAGCTATTACATCATAGTCCAAATACAACATAGTATAAAACAAAGTCGCCTCCTCTGTCCCTATGTCCCTTTGTATGCTTAAATCTTTAAAACTACGCAACGGATTTTGATGCGATTTTTCAATAAATAAAGTGATTGAAGAGGAAGGTTTTCATGTATATTTGATAACCGTATGAAGCAGGGGCGAGCCACTAGTTTACTAATAAGCTTTTGTACTTAAATCTTCATTAGTACTATTTTTTAAATTTGTATCATTTTATCTTACATTTTGATAAAACGCTCATATTCAGCTAGATACAGACTCGGCAAAGGACAGATTCGTTCAGCTTAATTATTGTGGCTAATGGGGAAAGCTTGCGAATTGAGAACAAGCGGATGTCTTTGAATAAATGAGGGGTATATGAGTTTGACTTAAATATTTTTTTATGTAAGTATTTTAATCGATATTTCTGGGAGTTCTGAACCGCTTTAATTTTTTTTTATTTGAATGAAAATGATCGAACTTTGGAAGTAGTCGAATTGCAACCTAGCCTGTAATTGATGCTGGGAGCCAGGGTTAAGTTGATTTTTGTGTTTTTTATGGTATTGGAAGGGAAACAAGCAGACGGATTTCGTGATGGTAAGAAATACACTCTGCTTAGAGACACCAAAGGTGGCAATAGTGCGTTACCGGGATTTTAGATCTCGAGCCAATGCCAGTTGACTGGCTACCTTACCCTCCGAACCAGAACACGTCAACGGCAAGCGCTAACATTATGGCGGCAGGAATAGGTAAGGCGGTGGTACCAATCCGGGCGAGTCGCTGCAAACTCTACCAGCTAGTAAAACTGTACTTAGAATACATAATAATTGAAATCACTGTCGGTTTTTTGCAGTTTTACTTCGCTTGAATTATGTGTTAGATCTTTTTTATTTTCGAATAAAAAAAGATCGAATCTTGATATTTACCTGACATCAGGTATTAATGAACGTAATAAACTAAATAAAAAATATAATCTTGTCATTTGATTCAAATTGTAAAGGAAAAAAGCAAAAATAAGCTTACCGGCTACCTTATCCTCCGAACCGGAACACGTCAACGGCAAGCGCTGACATTATGGCGGCAGGAATAGGTAAAGCGGTGGTACCCATCCGGGCGATTCGATGCGAGACTCTACCACCTAGTCAAATATCACGGTGTTAGTGACGATAAGCCTATGCTCGCCTTTTACGAACTGCCTGGCATAAGAAGGTAGATGGCCTATTCTACAAAGGAGCCCGGACCAACACGGGGAAGAAGACAAAGTAATTTCTTAAAAAAATATACAAAAATCGCAGAAAAACCCATGTGTGAACGCAGTCAGATATTTTATTTCAATTCATAATAAATTTCAATTATTTACCGATTTTAAAGTGGGGTTAGTAGACAAATGGCTGCGATATTGAATGCTATGACGGTGCGGGGTATGTACAATCCATATTGGCCGAACAATGTCGAAACTGCAGTTTCCTGAACCTAATCTACTTACATTTCCCCGAAATGCCATCTTTGTGTACGCCTGTAGAATTCCACCTACTGTGAAATGTCCTTCTGTATGTACAGGACTCTATTTTATGATACTACAGATACTATTAGCAATACATTTTTCACGAGTTTTATAGTTTCCATCGACGGCTTTTGGTGAAACTTCATTAATAAAAACTCTTGTATACTTTCACTATATTAAACTAATTGCGATGATGTTATTCGTATGGTTTTACATACATACGTATATTTACACTTAATCCTATAGGTCCCAATAGGTTGCATTACTCATAGTATATTTAGTATTTTTGAATTTGAAAAAATTTACGCTTTTGCATTTATAGTTTTAAACTACAAACCCGAGGAAGAGTGGGATTAATAAAAGTGTTAGTTTAAAATAAGTAAGGACATGCTTCGTTGGTTTTGAATACGATTATCTAATAATAAATGTCAAGTCGAGAATGAATTGGTCAAGTGGCTAGCGTACACGCCTAACTACATCGACCAACCGCGAGGCTCGGGTCCGATTCCCGAAGTTGGCAGGCTTTTGTGTGATGTACATTTAGATGTCTGCATTTCCGGGTCTTGGTGTTTATTAAATTTATTCAGGTATCTATTTAAGTATTTATATACATTAGTATCGTTGACTAACACCCATAACATAAGCATATAATTTGCTTACTTTGGGGAATCTAACTAATCTAACCAAAGTAAGCAATTTTTTTTTAATTTGATTGATTGGTCCAGGGATATTTATTTATTTAATACGCCAATGTTGTGTTCAAGAGTACCTAAATTGACATACTCTATTCCAGTTTCCAATGTTGCATGAGTCGAATTTCAAGAGTAACCCTACTGGTCGTATGTACGGTGCTGAGCAGCAACTTGCCCTCTTAAGGATTAGCTGCTGTATCAATTCCAGCTGTAATCTTTTTTTTATGATATTGGAAGGCAAACAAGCAGACGGATTTCCTGATGGTAAGAAATTCACGCCGCCTAGAGACACCAAAGGTGATAATGGTGCATTGCCAACCTGGGGCCGGGATGTTAGGCCTCGAGCAAAAGTAAGTTTACCGGCAACCTTATCCTCCAAACCGGAACACGTCATGACGTTATGGCGGCAGGAATAGGTAAGGCGGTGGTACCAATCCGGGCGAGTCGCTGCTAAACTCTACCACCTAGTCAGAATTCACAGTGTTAGTGACGGTGAGCCTTTGCTCGCCTTTTACGAGCTGCCTGGAAAGGAAGGCAGATGGTCTATTCTACAAAGGAGCCCGGACCAACACGGAGAATCGATGTGTATTCGAAGAGTGAGCTTCACAAGAGGCCTAAAATCCTGGCCACAGAAGTGTGACGCGTTTAAAATATCTTAGACGTCTACAGTCCACGCCCCAAGGTTGTCTTTTACGTACTGCTGAAATTAAAATAAGAACAGATTTGGCTGATTTATTATAAGAAATTCACGGCACCTAGAGACGCCAAATGTGCCAATGGTGCATTGCCAACCTGAGACTGGGATGTTAGGCCTCTACCTGCTAACTTATCCTTCGAACTGTTGACGTCATGGCGGCAATGATAGACAAGGCGATAGCACCGATCCGAGCGAGTCGTTGCGAAACTTTACCACCTAATCGGAGGTCACGGTGTTGGTGCCTATGCTCGCCTTTCACGAGCTGCCTTTCAGGAAGGCAAACAAACACAACAAAGAAGGGGAATATGTTGTGATTTTGCATATTCATAATATTGATATGTCTATTATAAATATGTATATTCTATATTATTCTGGGCCAGTAAGGGTACAACCACAAATGTGTTTACAGTGGGGCTGGGCACTACACAGGTGTATTTATTCGTCGCTATGCTGACTGAGCCCTTAATTATGCAGGATAATTGGATCACCCTTTAGCTCCAACCAAAGCCTCTTACTACTTACATTGTGAATGAAAATATAATAATTGTGTAACTGAGCTTTGTTTGTTTCTATGGGTTTTCAAATGAATTTACATCCTTACCCAGAAAAAAAGATATTTTCATTTACTATTTTGTTTGTTGCCCGACCTGGATCAAACCTGAGACCTGAAGAAGTTAAGTCCGACGCCGGACCGCTAGACTACAGATACGACTAACCCACAGTAAGCTAGGTTTTTTTATCATTTAAAATAAATCAGCAAAATCATGATGGTGAGAAATTCACGTCGTCTAGAGACACCAAAGGTGATAATGTTGCGTTGACAACCTGGGGCCTAGATGTTAGGCCTCGAGCAAAAGTAAGCTTGCCGGATACCTTACTCTCCGACACAGAACACGTCAATGGCAAGCGCTGACGTTATGACAGAAGGAATAGATAAGGCGGTGGTACCAATTCGGTGCAGTACGAAACTCTACCACCTAGTAGTAGTAGTATTAGCTACCTTGCTCTTCGAACACATATCGATTAGAGCTGGAAGCGATACAATAGTGGATCCTTAAGTGGCCAGTCACTGGACACTCTACGACCACTGGTTTTGTAGAGTCACTTATATTCTAACCTACGCTTGCTGCTCATGAACTGCAAAGTAGGTTGGCAGGTCTATACTACACAAAGGATGCGAAATTCCAGGAGAAATCTTTTTAGACTACAACCTAGGGAGAAACTGTTATGCTAGGTGCATAGTAAACAAACAAAACCAGCTATTACAGTAATATTTTAATTGGTTTTCCTAAATACACATCTCCCATAGACAACAAAGTTGCTTGCGGCAACGCCTTGAGCTGAGATTTGAAACCTTTTGCATTAATAAATTTGACCCAACTCTCCGATCATGTTACGACAATGGTGAGCACTGTCGTAAAGGAGGCAGGTAAACGTCAGAGAATTGCAATAATCTGGGCAAGCTAATGCAGGTCTATGTTGAGTGTTTTGTTGTTTTATATTTGTAATTCCAGTAAAATAAACCATCTATCTCTCAGACTGGCAAATCTTAAAGTTAAGTTTTAGTTATTTATGAAATTACTAGCTGATCCAGCAAACTTCGTATCGCTTGACATTAATGCTTCGACAGTAGCGCAGTCTGTCGGATCCGATGTGAAACATTCCAAAATCAACAACTAATTATTATTAAAAAATTAATTAAAAAAACATTTTCCAGGAGACCAAATTGTGATTCTAAACCATTCTCGAATTCCCTTGAACACGCACAAAAACTTTTATCAACATCGGTCCAGCCGTCTAGAAGGAGTTCAGTGACATACACACTCACAGAAAAATTATATATATAAAGAAGACTAGCATAGCCACTGATGGTAGAGTGTTATTCAGCTACTTGCCAGGGAAGTGACCCACCACTTTATATTGAACTAGCGGCCCAATACGTACTTCGCTACGTATAAAATGAAATAAAAAAAACTATATTGAACATCAAATTCATTTACACAATATGTTTAAAAATATATACACAAATCAATAATTATCGCTGACAATTTGCTTTAATCGAAGCGCGTCCAAAAAGAAATAATCGCATGAATGACGTAACACAATAAAACAAAAAAAACAACTTAAAAAGGTTTCAATATGACAGATCAATCCCCATCTGAAAAAAGTTTTAATTTGACTGAAAAATACCCATTAACAAAATGATCCGCCATTAATTGAGTTCATTTGTTACAAAAAATGTGATAAATAAAGAACCGCTCGACCGATTTTATGCAAACTTCACATAAACCATCTACTAAATAGTCCGAACAAAGCCTAAACATTTGGTTTGCATAGGTGAGCCTGTTCTTGAGTTATAAAATTACAACGAAAAGTTGCATTGATTTTTATACATATACTAGCTGACCCAGCAAACTTCGTATCGCTTGACATTAATGCTTCGACAGTAGCGCAGTCTGTCGGATCCGATGTGAAACATTCCAAAATCAACAACGACTTATTATTAAAAAATTAATTAAAAAAACATTTTCCAGGAGACCAAATTGTGAATCTAAACCATTCTCGAATCCCCTTGAACACGCACAAAAACTTTCATCAACATCAGTCCAGCCGTCTAGAAGGAGTTCAGTGACATACACACTCACAGAAGAATTATATATATAAAGATATAAATTATGTAAAAAAGTAAGATTGCAGAATATCTATCCATTAATAATGCTTGGGATTGATTGCTTCTCAAATCTATTTCTTTTATATGTAGTTGTATTAAGATAGGAAAAAAAGTCAGTCCTCCAGAGAAACTCTGCCTAATCTTTTTAGTGAGAGGCCCCGTTCCGATCCGTTGGTAGATTATAGAATTGTAGACACATCACAAGTACCCATTGGGTGGTATATGTGAAATAAACAATTTCCGATTTCAAGTTCAATTCACTAATACTTATTTCTGTCATATTTCGGTCTGTAGGGATGGAATAGACATGTTATCCCGACCACAGGACAGCGACGCACCTGTAACATTTATGGTTATGTAGGTCACTGGTTTGCTTATCACATAAAAATAAGTAAACGATTGTGTTGCCCTCCCTGCACCAAACATTTTACACATTGACATTTTTCTCTATAAAAATGATTTAAAATAAAAACTGTAAAAATACCTACCACCTATAAAGAGGTAGACGATGGTGTTGTTACCCCTGCGACAAAAATACTGTACATTTACATATTTCTCTATCAATATAAGATGAAATCTATGAAATAACACTTATCACACAAAAATAAGTGAACGGATGAATAAGGGTGACAGTACAGCACAACTGTCATCCTTGTGCCAAAAATATTAATTTTTTTTTTAAATAAGTAGAGATAAGCATCTTCACGCCCATATCCCCGGAGAGTAGGCAGAGGCACAACCAGGGCACCCACGACTAGCCGAAGACCCTAAGTCCCACAATGTGATAGGTGGCAAGACTATCGCTAGCCGGGCACATTTCCAATCCCGAGCAAAATTTTTTTTATTAGGAAATTGGAAAAACCAAATTTTTCTTTTTGTTGCCCGACCCGGAATTCGAACCCGTGACCTCATGCAGTCAAGTCCAACAACTTAACCGCTAGACCACAGAGGCGATAAGTAAAGATCAAAACTGTAAAAAACACTTTATAAACTTTAAAAATGGCAACTCTTATATTATATTTTGCATCTGAATGGAATTCACTTCGTCATAATCAACTTGCAAATATTATAACGTGATAAAATATTGGTATTCGCTTTTGCCGTCGCAACCCTTTCCTAATAATGACTTTTACTTGGTAAATATAAGGGTAAACATTCCGATAAAATATTACGGGTCCAAATAATCTACTCAAATCTTTTAGAAGAGTGTAATATTGTTATGTTTACTAACCAGAGCCCATGACTGTACTTGTCAGCAATATCTAGACAAATAAAAAAATCCTTGACCGATCACGATAAAGATGGTTTGTCGTATTGGTCCGGGCTTCTTTGAAGAATAGACCATCTGCTTTCCTGCGAGGCAGCTCGTAAAAAGAGAGCAAAGTCTTACCGTCACTAACACCGTGACGTGTGACTAGATGGTAGAGTTTCGCAGCGACTCATCCGGATTGGTACCACCGCCTTACCTATGCCTTCTGTCATAACGTCAGTGCTTGCCGTTAACGTGTTCTGGTTCGAAGGGTAAGGTAGCTGGTAAATTTGCTTTTGCTCGGGGCCTAACATCCCGGCCTCAGGTTGGCAACGCACCATTACCACCTTTGGTATCTCTAGGTGGCGTGAATTTTTTATCATCATGAAATCCTTCTAAATCAATAAAAATCAATACTTTTAATATAATTTAATCATAGTTTTAAATAATAATAATAATACCCCTGGACAAATCACACAAATTGAACCTAACCCCAAAGTAAGCAAATTATATGCTTGTGTTATGGGTGTTAGTCAACGATACTATTACATATATATACTTAATTGGATACCAGAATAAATTTAATAAACACCCAGACCCGGAAATGCAGACATCTAAATGTTCATCACACAAATGCCTGCCCCCGTCGGGAATCGAACCCGAGCCTCGCGGTCGGTCGATGTAGTTAGGCGACTACGCTAGCCACTCGACCAACGAGGCGGTCAAATATAATCAGTATCAGTGCATAAAGAATGTAAAGGAATGTAAATTACTCTTTTCACATATAAACGCTAGTTTCGGCACTCAACAACACCCTCAAATATAGCCCCAGCGATACATTGATATATCGATTCATAGCGAGGAATTGCTTAATCATTTTCTAACGAATTCTCAAACAAATTATTCCAAATATGCAATTGCTTTAGGTGATGTTTACACATAAAACTTTTTTCTGAGGTTGCAAGGTGAACAAGCAAGGCTCAAAAAGTATCTTAACGCACATAACCCAAAAGAGATGGGCAGAAATATTCTTCAAACGGGCACATATAGAATAGAATAGAATAACTCTTTATTGTGCATCAAAATACATTAAAAAAAGTATCTTCACGCCCATATCCCCGAAGAGGTAGGCAGAGGCACAACCATCGGCACCCGCGATTAGCCGAAGACACTAAGTCCCATAATGTGATAGGTGGCAAGCCTATCGCCAGTCGTGCACATATCCGATCCCGAGCAACATTTTTATTTATAAGAAAATTGGAAAAACCAAATTTTCTTTTTGTTGCTCGACCCGGGATTCGAACCCGGGACCTCATGCAGTCAAGTACAACGCCTGAACCGCTAGACCACAGAGGCGATAAATACATAAAAAATAACATTAAAAGAAACTTAAAAACTGAGTGATATCTTATCACTAGCAACATTGTTTTTGTTAGAAAATTGATAAAACACATTTTATTTTTATTGCCCGACGCGGGGATCAC
The DNA here is from genome assembly GCA_002245505.1 of Calephelis nemesis. NCBI lineage: Eukaryota > Metazoa > Arthropoda > Insecta > Lepidoptera > Riodinidae > Calephelis > Calephelis nemesis. The sequence goes on from NJDD01001584.1 coordinate 87,904, forward strand.
ACCCGATACTCTTGAAGACAAGTCCAACAACCGGACCGATGGGCAGCAGAAGCGATACATACAGAAGATATAATGGCAAGAAATACCTGTCGTTTATAAACACCAAACTTGTCAAATGAGCTACTCTCCAACCGGAACACGATTGAGACGAGGACTGATGGCTAAAGGTCAACATCTTCTATGCAAATACGGTGCTTCTTATTACCAGGGAAGTGCAGTAGACTTGCATGTTCATTTAAAAATAGTTTGTGGTATTACTGACGGCTAGATAAAATTTATACTAAGCTCGGAAAAAGTGCTAAAATTTAAAAAGCTCTAGTGTTAGTTAGTTTATTTTCTCATCGATTACATTCACAACAGTGAGATCAGAGAAGCAAGCATTTTTAAGTGAGCGAGGAAGAGACGACCGCGGCCTAGACACCATAAATTGAATAGGTGTGTCGCTGTCCTGTGGCCTAGATGTTAGTCTAATTGTGCAAGTATACTGGGTACCCTATACTATAGGTGTATAGTGTATGTGTAGTGTGTATAGTGTATGTAGGTGTCTATATATATATATACCCGGTGGGGTACCCGGATATCCGGATGGTCCGGACCGAAACATGACGTTGTCATTATGGCAGCAGGAATATTTAAGGCGGCGGATCCCTACCACAGCAAGTTGCTTCACAGGACTTTACCACCAGTGGTCGAGTTGGTAATGGCCTTTTTAACCTGTGTGTGCTATCTGCCTGATAGGAAGACAGATAGTTTATTCTCCTTAGCGGATCTGGGTCAAAATATTGAAAGAGTATTTGTGTAAAAATTACAAAGGGCATCCTCCGTTAGTTCCGTTTTAAACAAATAATGGCAGACGAAATATTAACAAAAAACGAAAGATATACAAAGCAAATGTGGATGTATTTAAATACATGGGAAGATACCAAATCGCTCAGATAATTATTTAATTTATTTTACACTTTGTTATTGACCGCCTCGGAGGCCGAGTGGCTAGCGTACACGCCTAACTACGAGACGCCAACCGCGAGACTCGGGTTCGATTCCCGACGGGGGCAGGCATTTGTGTGATGACAGACATTTGGATGTCTGCATTTCCTAGTCTGGGTGTTTATTAAATTGATTCAGATATATATTTAAGTATTTCTATGTATTAGAATCGTTGACTTACCCCCATAACACAAGCATATAATTTGCTTACTTTGGGGTTAGATTCAATTTGTATGACTTGTCCAGGGTTATTTATTTATTTAACTTTTAGTGCGCATCAGAATTACTACCATTGTCTATACTAAAATTTTATATTTCAACACATATTCGTAGAGGTTGGTTCCGCAAGCTTGTCCATTTCGTTCTCAATGAATAAATTTGCACATAGATCTATCTTGACTGCATGTAAACCAAGGGTGAAGTTTTAACTCATGCCATGAAAATTTACATTCAATTCTGTTGGAAACTTTCATCCTACATGCTTAAAAATCTTTTAGAAATATGCCACACTTTTTTCGGGTTCCGTATTCATTTTCTGTGATATAATATACATATACAATAATACATAATTAGTTATTAATGTAGTGTTTTTATATATGTATTCATATATTAATGTATACGTACAGTAAGCAAGCGCAATATCTGGCCCCGTACATTATTTCCAAAGTGCTGTAATTGTCAGATATTTTGCTTAATTGTACGTACACTGGACAAATGAAACTAAAACACTACTTTCTTTTTTTATCTCCAAAAAGAGTGGCATAAGTTTAACGATCTGACAGCCAACTTTGACAACAAAAAAAATTTTGACAAAAAGATTAACTCCTTTAAAATAAAAATAAAATACCCTTCAGCTAATAGACTCGTATATTATAATAGATAGGTATATATATAGGTAGGTATATATATGTATATGTAGGTATAGATATGTACGTACTTATGTATTATTGTTTGTAAATCTGTGCTGCTACTGAACCCTTCGTGAACAAATCCTACTTTCACTTTACCATTTATCAAACCTGTTCGGACCTCATAATGATTTTCCGATTACAAAACCTATTGGAATCTCATGGTATATAATATATTCCAATTAAGGGGAAGCTCTAGGCAAGTTCACAGGCCTGTACTCGGCGATCACTCACTTACACTTTTAATTAATTTATTTATCGAGTCGCGAATCGACGGCGCAACTCGAGCTGGCACCCCGCCCCTCGGCTGGCTATAAAACCCGAGGACAAACGGCGACGTCCGTCAGTTTTCTCAGGGACGCCCAGGGCGCCGGCGTCCTGCCCCTGAAAGTGTCGAAAGACCGAGGGTTAATAGTAATGAGGGTTAAGGGATGTGTATAGGGCTCGGTATGTCGATGAACACGATGGTGACCGACCTTGAGGTGAGTTCACATGGGTGAGTCGATCGGCTCCGAAACGCCGCCCGCCCACGCGCCTGCATTACAGCTGTTTTATTTGACGTATCATTACTTTTTCATAATTGTTCTTCTGTCATTTGTTTAACTTTCTTTTTATTATTTTTACGCCTTTCTTTTAAAATCTAGAAAAATCATATTATTGTTGTATTTGCTTTTTGTAGGTTACCAAAATGTTGTAGTATTGAAAAAAAACGCACTTAATATAGTTTTTAACGCTTTTAATGTTCTTTTTGATAGTTAATAAAAAACTACGTAGATAAAAGTAAAAAAGAAAATTATTCTTAAACTTAAATTTAGTTAAATAATATTCTTTTTACCTATGCAAAGGGTTTTCAAGTTATCATTAAATTAATAAACTATATTAAAATTAAACAATGTAAGTTCAAATTTTCATTTCTTGGCAAATACTTTCTTTTATAAATCGTTTCACAAAATGCATTCGATTGTGAACAAAAATGTTAGGGGATGCGGCCCTGGGCGATAACATTTATAATCCGCACGCCCACGGTTTACACGATTAAGATTCATCCGAAAATCTCTATCCCCATTAATCTTCCATATTCGCGGGATAAGTGACTGGGATACTTGGTCGTTGGCCAAGTATAGACGCGCTGTAATTACTCCCTCACGAACCGCCTCTTAATTTGCCTAATTTACCCGAACTTCAAGAAACTAAATCGCACATTTAATGGGTTATTTGAAATGTGCATTGTCTTCAGCGTCTTCTGTCTGCGATTTTCCTCGCGACTTATGTAATTTTGTCAGGAAAATAGCGCTCGCTTGGAAAAAAGACGTAAAATTGTAAGCGATGAAAAGAATTTGGATCTGCAATTTTTTGGGTAGAATAAGAGTTGGGAAGACTAAAAATACAATACGTGGTTATTCAAGACTGCTATCTCGTTGCAATAAAAGACCGTTGAGTTTGAACAACGGGGGTTTTGTATTTGGAGCATGCATTTTAACCAACAACAGGTTTGAAATACTTGCACTGTACAATTTTCAATGCCTTTAGTTCTCTTGAATGAGACACGAGCTATTAAAAATAACGGCTCTGGTGAATAAAAGTTTCAGAAAAAGTATTGCGGAAACATTTCGATAAAACTTTAGAGTTCATTGTTATTCGCAATCTTTTCCAAAGAGAAAAATTTTAGGCTAGCGCAAGGCTAAGTTCTAAAGACTGGACTATTTTAGTCTGGCTAGCGAATTTATTATTGAATTTGTTAGCTAAACTCAACTCCCTGGCCACTGGATAGCGAGGCACCTATAACATATATAGTGTCTAAAGGCAACGGTCGTCTTATGCTACAAAAACTCCCCCATTATCTTCTTTGGTTGCTTCCACTTCTCATCATTATAAAACCACCCTTGTTTCGGCTTGGTTGCCATTCAATAACTTAAAAGATATATGTTTAAGTTTAAAATGAACATCGAATTTTCTTTTCCGGTAGCCGGATCTGGTTCCGGTAACCTGAACACATTATCGGAAACACGTATGCCATACATTTATTTGAACATTCAATTTACTTCCGGTCGGGCACCAAGATCGGACTTCTGAATCGGAAATAACTTAACGTTTCATTGCCTGATGAAAAAATCCAACATAAAAACTCTCGACATTTCTCTTCGAATTGCCGATTCGAAGATAACTAGTTGAAAAAGTATTGGAAACTAACGCGTTAATAGTCGGATAGTCAAAGTACGTCCGTCTGTACTGTCAAAAGTATATTTGACAATTGTCGCGTTTCTCAGACAATTGTCACAAAGCCGGTAACGGTTTTCTCTGGTAACGGTTTCGATTATAAAAATAAAAGATCTCCTCCGTATAACGAAAAAGAACAACTTATCTTCATAATTATTTCCTCTTCGGTCCTTCATATAAATTTCTACCAGTAAACATAAGAAACTAATACTTACATTAGCTAACCTTACCATCGAAAATGTTTTCTCTACGATATCCTATTAATATTATAAATGCGAAAGTTTGTATGTATGGATGTATGGATGTTTGTTACTCTTTCACGCAAAAACTACAAAGCCGATTACGATGAAATTTGGTATGTAGGTAGCTGAAGACCCAGAATAACATATAGGCTACTTTTTATCCCGGAGTTCCCGCGGGATTGGGACTTACGCGGGTCAAACCGCGGGGCGCAGCTAGTATATTAATATTACTTTTGTTTTACTCAACAATATCGGCTAACATTTATTTTTAAGTAATAAGGGACTCCTCAATTTTTTTTAATAAAATCGCATAAAAAAAATAGCAGAACAACGTTTGCCGGGTCAGCTAAAACTACATAAAAATTTAGGCTTCCCTAGATTTCTTAAATATCGCATTATTAAATATTGAGTTGGAGCCAGTACATCTACATCTAAAGTACATTATTTGAAAGAAAAAAAATCAACCAGTATTGAATTTTTTAATGATTATAGAATTTTAACCAACGGAAAAGTACGTAAAAGTTATAGAGGTGTAACATTAAACTTCTACTTTTAAAAAAAATAGATTCAACTGTATTCGATACATGTAGCAAAATATATCCAGACAAAATTAAGTCCATATCGATTGAGCTCTTCCATAAAAAAAATACTCAATACTTGAAAGACATACTCACTTTGCTGCTTAATTATTCATATAACTAAATAGAACAAAAAAATGTATATATGAAGTATTTCGAATGAGAATATGTACCATTAAAAACAAGTGCGGTTATTTCTTATTAAATGTAACAAACACCGTTTAAAAATATTAACAGCTATATTGTGGAAGGCCCAAAAGTAGCAAAAATATTTCAAACTAGATGTTGCCCGCGGCTGCGCCTGAGTTACGTAGATGAGGCTTGCAACTGGTACGAAGAGTACAGGTTCTGTACCGGTATTTGGCGGTTCTTGCCATTTTGATACCTGGATACCGGTTCCAAAGTAGGTACCGGTACTTCGTATACCGGTACCGACCCGATACCGGTATTTAACAAGTACCGGTACTAATATCTACCCATAAAATCGGTATTCAATTAAGGTTCCCATTAAATACAAGTGTGACGTCGCCAATTTTCCATTTTACGTATCGATATTATTTTTATCTCTCGTGAAGGAAAAGATATCTTCGATTTAAAAAAATGTACGTAATATATTTTTGTACAGGTATTGAACCAGTACCGGTAAAAAAACCTTAAACCAGTAGTACTGGTACTAAATCTGATACCGGTACAAACAGTCCAAGAAATGCCATGGTATCGGTATTGTATCGGTCATTAGAAGCGGTTCTTATAACCGGTTTTTCAGGCCCTGCTTAGATCTTTCGAATAGATATCGTAATAAAAACTAGACTCAGTCACTCTCCAGCCTCTTGTATCCACATATAAAAATTGCAACGTGCAAGACAAACAAACTAATTAGCTAAAACTTGCATTTTGTAATAGATTATAAACAAAATCAGCTTCAATAAACATCACCAAGTTTTCAAGCAAATTAAATATCTGGCTGTCTTCTGGTTGTTACTTGAATAATTTAATAGGAGAGCCCTTGCGTATTGTCATCGTAATAAAATTGTGATAAAGAAAGAAAGCAGTCGCACAATTAAAGATAGAGCTTTCTCCTGTTTTATTTTTATGGAATTAAAAGAAAAACAAGCAGATTTCTTAAGATACACATCTTCAAGTCACCAAACTCCTAGTCTGTGTAATTTTACAGTTTAAATTACCCTTAAATCTGGAACACGACAAAGGCAAGCACTAACGTCATTCGATCAAATATTGTAGAAATTACTGGACCAGCAAAATTAACCGAATGATAAGTTTGCACTATTTTTTATTTATTAACGGACTAACTTGAAATCGGTTTTAGTTCATTAATCTTTTTTTTCACCAAAATTGGTCTAGTAGTAGCGTCGATATCTTCCAAACTAAAACTACTAAACTATTTTTTATAACACGCAAGGTTTGTATATATTGTTTTTGCAAGTACTTATTTAACTACTGCACCGATGTTTGTAAATTTCAACATGCAAAACAAATCTAAGATGTTTCCAGCAAGCGAGGTTACTTTACTACGCGGGCGAACTCGTGAACTACAGCTAGTATGTTCGTGCAGATTTTGCACAAAGATATTTAGCATGGTAAAGATAAGTATTGTATAAAATGCAATATGTATTGGGTATATGAATTAAAACAGCGTGGCAAGCTAAGCAACGTCTAGTCTCGGGCGGCGCCAGTTAAGTGGACCCATCCGTGCTATAAGAGTCCTTATAAACTCTAGTGGTTCTTGCTGACTATGCTTAACTCAGGTTTTTCCAAACCAATGGTTACTTTCAACGGAGATCCTCTTAACCTTCGATATCACTTGAAATTAAAAAGGATACAAATTTATATTGAATTTATGATATTTTCTTTCTGGTAAATGAGCAAGGAACTTGGTTTTTTGCGTATCTGCAACAATTTTACGATACCACCGCATATAATAGGTTATGACAAAAATTTTCTCAAGTCTAAAGAATTTAGAAGAGTTTTAAAAACTATCCGATTGTGCATAGAGTGTTCAGAAATTTGTATTTTTTGGCTCAATGCTCAGTCGATTTAAGTAAAACAATGATATGTATAACAAATGTATCATCACGCCCATATCCCCGGAGACATAAGCAGGGGCACAACCAAGGAACCCACGACTGGCCGAAGACACCAAGTCCCACAATGTGATAAGTGGCAAGCCTATCGCCAACCGGGCACATGTCCAATCCTGGGCAACGTTATTTTTAATAGAAAATTGAAAATACTCATTTTAAACTTTTAAATATTAATTTTCAATTTTTTTGTTGCCCGACCCAAAGATCGAACCCGGGACCACAAGAAGTTAAGTCCGACGCGGGACTACTAGACCACAGAGATTAATATGTACTTCAATAAATTTGCAACCGCGGATTGAAGAAAAGAATATTTAACACAAATTGTTCTATATTTTTAAGACATTAAGAAAAATCCTGATGCGCTTTACGAATTCGGTTTTTTTATGGGAGTGTTCAGCAAAAAAGCAAATCGTTTCCAAATGGTAAGAGGTCACCATAGAAAAAAAATGAATAAATTTTAAAATATTCTGATATCTGAACAACATTCTACTTGATTGTAGCAGATACTAAATGCTTATGACCTCGTAATACATATTGTTACAATTTAGAGGAAGACCGGATAAACAAAAATTCTTAGAAATGAGAGAGAATTTTTGCTCGGTTATTATATTTCGCTGCGAGCAATCTGGACCAAACGTTTGTATTTGCCATTCATTTTTAACAAGCTTACGCAAGGGGATTTGCTGTTAACTATGAACTTTTTACAAGTTATTGTACAGCCGAATACCGTTATATATGATAACTGGCTTGCTATGGATACTTAGGTAGAAAAGACGATGTCACTACCAAAAACTCATAAAAAATTCAACACAGATTTCTTTATTCAAAAAACACAATTTATAGATTTTTTTTCTAGTTTTTTTTGGCGACCCGGGTCGGTCGGTCGATCTACCCCGTGACCTCAAGAAGTCAAGTCCGACGAACCGCTAGACCACATAGGCGATTCTAAAACGGTTTTAAAATATATACTTTTTGAAAGATGGCTTTGAGGTAATCCCTTGGCATCCATCATAAGTGATGGAATCCTAGAAATATCGTAGAAATAAGTCTGGAACAGTTACATAAATTGAATCCAAACCCAAATTAAGCAAATTAAGAATAAATTTAATAAACACCCAGACCCGGAAATGCAGACCTCTAAATGTTCATCACACAAATGCCTGCCCCCACCGGGAATCGAACCCGAGTCTCGCGGTTGGTCGTAGTTAGGCGAGAACGCTAGCCACTCGACCAAGGAGGCGGTCAAATTTAATTTTATGTACATAGATAACTCATCTATTGAAATCGTATTCGGTTTTACTTAACTCATCGTGAATTAGTTCGGATGGTTTAAATACTTAGGCGAGAGTACCTAGGAATGCTACATCGTTCATAAAAATATCGATATTATAATATCAATGTTTAATTAAAACATCGATGTATCGTTCATAAATGTTTACGAACGATACATCGATGTTTTCACGACGTTTTATAAAATATGAGCAGGTTTGACGTACGGCCATGATATAGTAAGAAAAAGCGATTTCCTACAAACATTGCAGTTCGTCCTCTTGCTCACTTTAAGCGTAAGAGTGAGACAAAAATAGAAAATACAATGGCGTGCGAGTGACTAATATAATAATATGTAGATTATCGACTTACAAAGAAATGGCATTGCAATAGAACATATAAATCCTCCATACATAATTAACAATTACAAATTAAATTTTCTAATCGTTATTATATAGAATTATTGTTTATTGTTGTTGTTGACGATGTATCGATGTTTTCTTTTTGTTTAACATCGATATTAAAACATCTGTTATG
>NJDD01001584.1:106852-131815 GCA_002245505.1 Calephelis nemesis
AACCGACGCGTTTGTACGAAAAGAGTAATGAGTATTGGGGAAATTAGGCAGTTCTGCAAAGATTGAATTGCATATTTGAAAATATTTTTATCCATATGTAGATTATAATAGCAATATGGAAGATATGTGTCATGTACCAACAAGCTAGGGTTCTGCCTTACCTATTCCTATCACTCATCTGCGCCGGCCATTGTTGTACCTATTGCTTACGTCTAGCTTATCCTACGATATCATCTCTTGTTTGTTGTCCTGTGCGATTGTTGTCTGTTACCATCGTGAGAGTAGCCATTTTATTCGCTATTCTATAATATAACTATTTTGTTATATTTTCCTCAATTCTAATTCAACACTTGACAAAACAGTATTCTTCTTCTTTAGATTTTGCCAATGCAAAATGTTTAAGCGAATGCCAGCGAGAGATAACAGTGGTTTATAGATATTATGGATCTTTCATTCTTCAATTTTTGACGCTAGGGTTAGTATTAGCCATTAGTCAAGTTGAAATTTGCATCAAGTTACCCGATTTAAAGAAATCGGGTTTAAATTATTCAAAATTAGTCATAAGTAGTCAACATAGTTATGTCAGGGTCTTGAGTAAAGCCACAGTCAATCTGAGGCCTCATTACTCAAGCTTATTTAACAAGATTTGACGCCAACTAGGTAATACACGATACTCTAATTTCTACATGACTATTTCTTTTGTACATTTTTACTAAATAAAATGCCATCAAAATAGACCAACTTCAATTAATATAAATACGAAATTTAATAATTGCGAAGAAACTATGACCATCTTTTCACTGGATGCCACCATAACTGATATGAAAACGTCGCTGTTTTGTTACCAAGATGTTAAGTTATACACTGTCATTATGGCGGTAGGAATTGGTATAGCGATAGATATCCTACCCTAATTAATAAACACGGAGTAAAGTATTCCAAGGTTCAACTTGATGTTATATCTTTTACAATATGTGATACAGGCTATCGGTCAATATTAATAACCTATCTAATGATAAAGATAGGCCGACTAGAGTTTTGGTGCTAAGTGCAAAATAACAGCCGTTACCTGGCAACTGATCTAAAATAGAACAATCTTTTATATTAGATAGGTTAATTGGCCTTACATTTTACTCTTACGTTAGTCCCCGTTTACTAATAAGACGCCTAGAATATAGCTCGTCAGTACCAGCAGTTTTGGTAATGATTCATTTGACTTATGATCCTATTACGAGCTGATAGACAGACAGACATATCGACACATACGACCTGGACGTACTAGAAGAATTCTATTTATTTCTAGAGTTCTAGATAAATCCATTTTCATTTCCCAGCAAGTGATGTGCGCGAGATTGGTGAATAAAATTCACGTAAACATTTGAGCGGTTGCGGAACGGTTACTCCCGACAGTAACCGGTTTATGTCACTGCCGAGTGTAAAGAGATAAGGTTCTTTATGTGTGTAATCATTTCGTGTTACGGCTATGGTTACCATATCTCAGGATTTGTCCGGAGATTACAGGAGTTTTTCAGTCTTCTCAGGAGCGCGGATGAATTTAACAAATCTTATGAAATATCTGAAGATTTAGAATTTTCAAAACAATATTAATATTTTTTACGATTTGGAGATTTAGAAATTGATTGAAATGTAATTTGAAAATTCCTTACAATACATACATATATTACATAACGAGTTTAGCCGACAGAAGTTGTCCATGATAAGTTTTTTTTTATGTGAATCTTCTCCGGTCCCTCCATTCAGGCTCGACACGATGACCAAGGGTTTTTTATTCATTTTAATATGTAGAGTATACAATACAAAGTAAACTCTTAAACTTTAACAAAATCTTAGGAGTTTTGAGTGGTAATCGGGGGTTTTTTCCGGAGTTTTAATTTTTTCATCTGGTAACCCTAGTTACGGCGGACTGTCGCTTGTGAGTGTTATTAAGGCGTTCCGTTCCAAGTATTTACGCTGTGATTTTTTAAATCTTAAATCATGTATCGTCTTGTAATATGAGTGAGTTTTAGATGATTTTAACGACTTGTACGGTATCTAATGGAACTTTTATATTGACGTAATAAAAAGTTATGTTTCGTATTGCTACTTTTGAATCGTCTTTACTTCCATGTAACTACAAATGTACTGGAAATACTACTTCAACATTGTATATACTAAACGATAGAGTATTATCTCCTTACTTATACATAAAATGAAAATAACTGGCAACACTACTATATGAGAGTTCTCTTCGTTTTACAGTATAACGGATAAAACAAACCCATCATCCGGTAGTAAAATAAACTAGCAATTTCATTGCTTGGATTATTCCACTTGTTCTATTCCAGACTAGGTAATAGAGTTGTACAACGAATCTTCCGGTTTGTAACCAGTGCGTCATGATTTCCTGTCGCCATAATTTCCGTTTTGGCGTTGTCGTATTCCAGTTTATACCGTGTTCAATTTACTTTCGCTACAAGCTTAAGATTATATGTTCATATCTGCACTGTAACATTAACATCTTTGGTGTCAACAATGACAAATGTTATTTGTATTATTAGTATTATATAAACTCGTCACAAGTGCCTCTTGTAGGTTAACGTGAAATAAAAATAATTTTGAATTTGTATTTGACAACAGGAAATCAGTCTACTCTTTTGTCTTTCTACACTTATATCCATTTCCAAACTTCTTTGACATAGGCATCTAAGTTTTCATACTATTTCATACATTGACTACTTTATGGTGTTGATGGGCATAGACAATAGTGACAATTTCCACAATGTAGCTAATTCACCTATTTGTCAGTTTTTTCCATTAAAAAAACCTTTTTCGCTATTCATTTCCGTTCTCGAAATAATGAGATTTAATAAAGCAAAAACATTTGCAAATTGGTCCTGCTCAAAATCAATTTTATCCGCAAAATCAAGAGTCGCCATGTTCAACCGCCATATTGATTTTTCAAATTTTACAGCCAATTACGCTGTCGCTTAAAGATGAATCGAGTGATAGCTAATCCACGAAGTCTTCAAGATTTTTAGTTGACGCTTTTTATTCTGAAACAAGCGACATTTTCGCTGAATTTTCATAACTTCAATTTGCTGTTCACTGCTGAATATCATGAAAGGTCACTTTAGGTCATATTCCTCAAGTTTTGTATCCACTGTAAGCTTAATATTTATTTGTATGCTTACTTTGCTTACCCCGTGTCTCATTTAGGATCTTGTATGCAAAAAAGACTGTCTGTCTTTCTGTCAAGTAGCTTATATTAAATTGGTCTATACCAATAAGATCACTGGTGGTAGAGTGCAATGCGGTAACCTGTCCGGGTAGGCATTTGCCACCTTACTATAAATAATACCGTAATATAAATAAGAAGGATAAGTCGCCATAATGAAAGTATCACTTGCATAATTGACGTAGCATCTCGGCCACAAGACAGTTACGCACCTATAACATTTACGGTGTATGTGAGGCACGATCATCTCCTCCATGACATTACGAGAGTTATGTGGTTGGTCGCTTTGTTTTACAATAAAAAATCCAAACATCATAACCTCCTTCTAACCTCATGGGATATGTCTACATAGTTTTTCTAAATTGGAAGAATATCGTTACGAACACTCTTCACTAACTATAAAAAACTGTAGTCTAGTGGTATAGTATCGGTATTCACTACATAATATACACTTAAACCCAAAAATATAAATAATCATTATATAATTGTCTGCCCCTACCGGGAATCGAATTTGATCCTTGGAATACTCGTTGGCATAAGTAACATAACTCGGCCTAGATGAACAAAAAGATTCATAATGTAAAAAAATACCCGAATATTTCACAAATGTCTGCCTCTATTGGAAATCGAAATCAAACCCTAGTACTCGTTACTCGTATGACTCGGCCTGGATGGACAAAAAGCTTCGTAATGTAAAAAAAATACCCGAATATTTTCCATCAGTTCCACAACACCTGAATCGCGATATCATTATGAATTAAAGCAGTCTAATATGACTGACAACGGGTCGACCTATTCGACATTCATTTCCCTAGACACACCTCTCTTATAATAACTTACACGGTTTACCACCTTGGAGTACGAATACAGATACGTTGCTCTGGGAATATGGTACTTTAAGGGCCAATTGCATGTTCCTGGGTAAAGTTTAATAAAGGGTTAAACTGTCAAATATGTACTGAATTAGTCCTATGTTAGAAGCTAACTTTGAGTTAAATATTTAACTCAGAACCGTGCAAGTGGGCCTAAGTGGTTTGTAGTTAAATTTACTTAATTAACTATAATAATTAATAATTTAGTTATTTTAGGTTTTTCCAATTTTCTTATAATAAAAATGTTGGTCGAGATTGGAAATGTGCCTGGTTGGCGATAGGCTTGCCACCTCACATTGTGGGACTTTGTCTTCAGCTAGTCGTGGGTGCCCTGGTTGTGCCTCTGCCTACCTCTTAGGGGATATAAGCGTGAAGATACTTTTTTTTTTTAATTTAGAGCGATAAAAGATAATTCCTTTTCGAAAGAGTCCAATTTCCAGACATCCTGCTAAAAATCAGTAGATGATAATAAAATTAATATGGGACCGTCTCGGAATCATGACTTATGTTTTAAAAAGAACTATCAAAATCATCAAAACGTAAATAGAATAACGTTTATTAGGAAATTGGCAAATACATGTTCTTTTGGTTGTCCAACAGGGGGATCAAATCCGACTCAATAAACACTGGTATCTTCTCGCCAAGCCCCTTGCGGGGTAAATAGAGAATATCGAGTGCCAAATGTCAATAAAAGTTTTGTGTTAACTCTACACACTAGTATAATTACAAAAAAAATCCCCCGTATTTTTCCGCGTTCCTTTGCAGAATAGACCATCTGCCTTCCTTGCCAGGTAGCTCGTAAAAGGCGAGCATAGACTCACCGTCACTAACCCGTGTTCCGGGTAAGGTAGCCGGTATACTTACTTTTGCTCGAGGCCTAATATCCCGGCCTCAGGTTGGCAACGCACCATTACCACCTTTGGTTTCTCTAAGCGGCGTGAATTTCTTACCATCAGGAAATCCGTCTGCTTGTTTGCCTTCCAATATCATAAAAAAAACTGTTTTTGACGTCCGAGAAACTCGTAACTGGTTTAGTTTTTTCGTGATTATTTTAATCCCTTAAACAATAACGTGAATTCATATGAATAGTCTGTATGTAATTAAGTTTTATAGCATTAACGAAACGTGCGGCATGTTCTAATAATGTAAAAAGGTCGCAGTAAAATAAAAAGGAGGGAGAGATTAATTTATAATTAAGTTGTGGAAATTCACATAACAGACCGTAATTTGATCTCGGGTTTTTCGACTTGATCCTAAGATGTACACAGAAACGATGACTCATAATATTGATTGTCGATATGGGTTTGTTGAAATATTGAGATATAGTCAGTATCTTCACGCCCATGTCCCTGAAAAGCTAGGTAGATGCACAACCAGGGCACCCACGACTTGCCTAACAAAGTTAAGTCTCTTTATGTGATAGGTGGCAAGCCTATCACCAACCGGGCACATATCCAATCACTAGCAACATTTTTTTATTAGAAAGTTAGGTATACAATAACTTAATCTAAAAATCAATCACTAAAATCTTACATATCGTATAAATCATGTGTGTAACAAGTGGTATTAAATCACCAATTCAAATTAACCATATTTAAAAAAATCTTCAATTTATTTTACTATAAGGTCGATGACTAAGATAACATCAGATTTCTTATTAATAAAAGAAAAAAATATTGACAAAAAAATATTTCACCCAATCTAGAGTAAAAACATTCTTATGTTTAATTTCAAACTAAGTGACAACTAAGTGACATATCCAGCACATTTGTAATCATAAAAAAACAACATTTCCTTTAATATCCAAATATTTGGTTTGGCACTCGATACTGTCTTCCTACCCCGTAAGGGACTTGTCGTGAAGATATGTATGTACAAATATTTTCTACTTATAACATGTTCATGCCCTTGGCCGTTCAGTCGTAAAATAAAAGAAGAACGAACTGTCAATGTCATATAATCTGTGCAATGAAAAAGCAGAGTTCTGGGTTTATTCTCCAGTTTGGCGCAAAATTTATATAAAAAAATAAAAGTATAAAGTTTGCTACGTTTTTTATTCACCTAAATTATATGACACTAGTTTCCTTAAGTCTGAATGCCTTTAGACTTACTTTCAAATTATACGGGTTAAACCTTTTCACCATGTTATTTAACAGACTCACTTACTTGTCTGTCAAGTTTCTTGTGTCACGTAAGCTAAACTTCATACAAAATTCGGGTTTGCTACATATCTATGGAAGATTCGCCTCTTATTACGTAGTATTTATATACTCTTTGCTGTTCTCGTCAGTTTGGCGCAACTTTCATATAAAAAAAAATAAAGAAAAAAGTTTGCTATGTTTTTTATTCGCCTAAATTATATGACACTAGTTGCCTTATATATGAATGCCTTTAGACTTACTTTCAAATTATACGGGTTATACCTTTTCACCATGTTATTTAACAAACTCTGTTAATTGTCTTGTGTCACTTAAACCAAACTTCATACAAAATTCGATTTTGCTATATATTTTTGGAAGATTCGCCTCTTATTACATAATATTTGCCTTGCTTTAAGTACAATTGTATCTTAATATTGAAATACAAACATTTACCATCCCAAAACCTGTTTGTTGATTCGCCTAAATATAAACTGGCTCACTCTACCAAGAAATATAAGCGCTAACCAACATAAAATAAACTTTATACTAAAATATTTATAACAATAATATAGAAACAAACTTACGTAAAGGCGACTCTCAACACAAGTACTACTTACATTCGAAAAGCATGCAAAAACTTTTAAGAGAAAACTTATGAATTTCCAACTTTGTAGGCTTTAAAGGTCTGAGGCTTTCCGGTCCAAACAATATCTTATCTATTTTACAAGAAAATTAAAATGTATGGTTAATTTTGACTTCCTTTTAAAATAATTAACATATATTTTTCTTTTAAATTTGTCGGGTAGTCAATGTCAAAGAAAAAAAAAGACACGATCACATACCTTACTATGTTTTAGTTCTTACAATTTACGATTGTAGAAATCTATATATTAATAAGTGATGCTAAAACTTTGTACCCATTTTTACAAAAATTGCGAATTTCTTAAAAAGGGCCAATCGTCATAAATCGTTATATCTCAATTGAATTGACTGTATAAAGATTAATTATTGGCTAAGAATGCCTATTTTCTTGATCATTGCATTAACCGTGAACGGTTAGAACAATTTTGCTAATTCTTTTTTTGTGTTAATTAACGTCAGGAGAAGGTCCTCGTGAAAAAATAGAAAAAAGTTAATGTTAATTCAATATTCACAGCTAAGACAAGTTGGTTGGCTTATCTAGTTTGTTATACAATAAGTTAATATGAGACGCAATTAATTCTAAGTAATTTTATTTGTCTGTTAATTATAATATAAAATATTCTAACAAACTTTCCTACAATTTAGATTTTAAAAGGTTGTTTTATCTTAAGCAAATTATTATAGCGAACTTCATTGCACCCGTTCAGCTTTTATGGGAAAAATAAAATTGCGTTTTTCCCAGTTTCCTCACAATCGAACCGGTCCTTTGTCATTTTCCACAATGTCCTTTTCCCGGTTCTAAGCTACCTCCCCACCTATTTTCAGACTAATCGGTTCAGCCGTTATTAAGTTACAAATAGTGTAACTAACACCACTTTTTTATATAAATACTAGCGGATCGTCCCGGCTTTGCACGGGTACATATAAATCATCATCTTCAAACACTTAATCAATTAAAAAACCGCATCAAAAGCCGTTCCGTAGTTTTAAAGATTTAAGCGTACAAAGGGACATAGGGACAGAGAGAGCGACTCTGTTTTATACTATGTAGTGAAGCAAGTGAAGTCACGTGTAATAATAAGTTAAGGAAAATATGGGATTATTTAAATAAACATTCCATAAAAATCCTTTTTGTAAGCCACTTCATTACTACTTTAACAATATAACCAAATTAGCATCAACTAGATGGCATGTTTCAATCGTACGGTTTTGTTAGTGTTGGTGCCGACTTTCGCGCCCTATAATCCAGATTTGACTCTTGAATACAAGCGAATGAGCGGGTGACCGAGGTTTTAGAGTGGCCCTTCAATCAGCCCTTCCTTACGGGCATGCGCGGGGGAGGAAGAATGCGGGGAGGTGGGGTACGAGGACCTTTGAGCCGAGGCTCTTTGACACGAGCCACTGGCGCACTCTTCAAGTAATGATTCATTCTGCTGATGATGACGGCTAATGCGCCAGACCCCCGCCCGGTATTTGGTTAGGGATTAAAGATGTTGTTTTCAAGTTGCATCTTTTCGTGCATCTTTCTGAAAACTAAAAAAGGAAATTAGTACAATTAATTCGCATTTTATTGCACTTATGTTTGCATTAACTACATGGTTCTGGGGTTCGATTCCGGGTCTGTGTACTGTAATTTTTTTTTTCGATTTTTCAAAAACAACGTTCCCCGAGTTTAGATAAATACGCCTCTGTGGTCTAGCGGTCCGGGTGTTGGACTTGACTGCATGAGGACCCGGGTTCGAATCCCGGGTCGGCCAACAATAGAAAATTGTTTTTTTCCAATTTTCTAATTACAAAATGTTGGTCGGGATTGGAAATGTGCCCGGTTGGCGATAGGCTTGCCACCTATCACATTGTGGGACTTAGTGTCTTCGGCTAGTCGTGGGTGCCTTGGTTGTACCTCTGCCTACCTCTTCGGGGATATGGGCGTGAAGGTACTAGATAAGTACGCCCGATTGGTTATATTTCACACTATGGGATTAAGTACGGTCGGATAATCGTGTGTGTCCTGGTTGTACTTCTGTCAGATCTTCGGAGATACAGGCGTGAAGATACTTCAAAACGCAGTGATCATTCTACACGATTTCATTAAGTAGTTTATCCGTGTGAATAAGACTTAATGAGATAAGGTAATTTAAAAAGTAATCGCTCTCGGTTGACACTATCTAATTATGGCCTTCCAGTATCTCAGGTCGATTTTTTATATAATAAAGAAGAGATACACAACCGGGCGAGTTGTAAACCTCTACCACCTGGTTATATGACAAAACAATGCTAACTTAGGAGTAGGTTAAGCAATAAATAGTGCTAAAGATGTTTCGTTTTACAGCCTGGGACCAACACTATTTGTTTTTGAAAAAAGAAACAAAATAACTTTTTTTTGTTTGTTAGCATTGGCGTTTACATCTGCCATTAGTTAAGTTAAAGTTTGTATTAAATTACCTGTACCAAAATTAGCCTTAAATTATTTAAAATTAGTCATAAATTCTCATAGAAAGTCATGTCAGTGTGTAAAATAAAGTGAAGCTCATTTTGTGAGATTTGGCGGCAACGAGAAAATTCATGATACAGTAATTTCTTCATGAATATTTCATTTGTGCACGTTAACTGAACAAAATTGTACAAAATGCCACCAAATTTGACTAATTTTACTTAATACGTACACAAAATTTAATAATTACGAAAAAACTGCGGCCATAATTTCTCTCGATGGCGCCAAAACACCAAATTTACTTTGAATTTGGAATCACAACGTAAAATCATAAAGAATGGAAAACATCTTTCAAGATATTTTTAATTTTATCACTCTATGTTTTGGGATAAATTTTCACGAATTAAGTATCTTCACGCCCGTATTCTCGAATACGCAGGGAGAGGTATAACCAGGACACACACGATTAACCGAAGATATCAGTCAAACAATGTGTATATTGGGAAACCTATCGCCAACCGTGCACTTATCCACTTCTAGACAGCGTGGCTTTTTAACCCTCTATGGAAAATGAGGGGTGTTTTAAATTTGACCTGTCTGTATGTAGCGTCATAACTTTTGAACGGATGGACTGATTTCGATGCAGTTTTTTTGTTTGACAACTGACATAACCGTTATGGTTCTACAAGACATGTAGATTTCGTCGTGGGTTCATTGAAAATTTAGAATTTTAAGATTGTATTGGAATATTGAAAAAACACATTTCGAGTTGCATGACCCAGAAATCGAACCCGGAACATCTTGCATTCAATGCTAACAACCGATCTCTAAACCACAAAGGTGACTATTGAGAGAACATCTCTTTCTTAATTTTAGTATAGACTAGCTGTTCCCGCGAACTTCGGTCCGCCCGTTCAGTTTGTATGGGAAAAATTAAAATGTTGTTTTTCCCAGTTTCCTCACAATTGAACAGAATAAAAAGTATCCTATGTCCTTCTCCCGGTTCTAAGCTACCTCCCCACCAATTTTCAGCCTAATCGGTTCAGCCGTTCTTGAGTTATAAATAGTGTAACTAACACCACTTTCTTTTATATATATAGACTAGCTGTTGTGTTCGTCTGCGTTACTTGACAGTTATCGGTATATTATCACAAAATATTAATAAATTTTAACTTATTATGTTATTCTGATATCAAAACTATATTATTGCAAAGTTTCATGAAAATCCGTTCAGTAGTTTTTGCGTGAAAGAGTAACAAACATACACACATCCTTACAAATCGCATTTATAATATTAGTAGGATAAGAGAGTTATTGGTAAAAGCCAGTAAGTGGAATTAGTTATGACAGTTTTCAATGAAAGCAAGGTATTATCACGCTGAGCGCTCCACTGCGCAGCGACAAAGTCTGATAATACCCGCTACCTACCAATTATGCAGGACAATGGTTGCTCTCCCGATCGCTATGTACACAACGAAATCCCCTATCAATATTGGTAGCTATTTACGAAACTACTTTGCCTGTTTTGATGTTGACTTAAGTTTCAAACTTAGCACTAGCGAGCTTACAATATTAATATTCAAACGACGTGCTTTTAAACAGGAAGTGAGTATTTTACATAAAAAGCTCAATTAAACTTTTGATTTATGTTACGATAGTCTGTGATTAATAATTTTAATATTTTTTTGTTTTTTTATGATAGGACAGAGAATAAGGGTACGCCTCTTCCTCTTTTCGTGGTAGAAGAAAACTAATCATATTAATTTTTAAGTGTGGCCATTTTATTTATGCAAGACCGCCAACTACTCTACCTTTCAGACCGGAAATTCACTGCCATTTTGATTGCAGAAATAGGTAAAGCGGTGGATCCCTATCCGGTCAAGATACTGCATAGCACTCTGCCTCTTAATTTATGTTTAAACTCAGAAATACAGACATCTATGTACATTGTAATCGTCTCTGTAATCTAGCGATTAGGCGTCGGGCTTGACTTCTTGAGATCCCGGTTTTGATTCCCGGGTCGGGCAACAAAAAAATTTGAAAATTTATAGTGTAATTTTTTTAATAAAATTAACATTGCCCGCAATTGAATATGTGCGCGGTTGGCGAAAGGCTTGCCACCTAGCACATTGTGGGACTTAGTGTCTTCGGCTAGTCGTGGTTACTCTACCTCTGCCTACCTCTTCAGAGATGCTCATATCTCTGAAGAGGTAGGCAGAGGTAGAGTGTAAATATGTTTATTGTACAAACACCTGCCTATGTCAAAAATCGAACCCGAGACTCGTAGATGGTCGTTAAGAGTAACCAATAAGATAGTCAATTATTAAAAATGACTTTTTTTCAAATTCGGCATAGTAAATAACAGTATTAGGTTTTAATTAAACTTTGCAATCACCGCTTAGAATTTTTTAGTAAATTGGTACCATCGAATTTTTGTGGAATTGCACAATTTTAAACTGGATTTAACTGAAGCTTTTACCCGCTTAAAGGCTTTTGTCTGTGGTTTTAAATATCATTGTTTGATTCCAATTTTGAGCTTTCCCGATGAAATTTTAATATCTAAAACACATCAAATCAAATCTGAATAGAAAATATATTCGTGTATCTGTTGTATTTTAAGTTTTTTTTGTAAAATAAAAGTTGCTTTATTTATTTATTTTATTTAATCCTTTGTTGCACTAAAATAAATGTACAAAGGTGAACTTAATGCCAAAACAGCATTTTATCTCAGTTTAGGTACTCTGGGTAATGGTGACAAAAATACACATGGGGTAGTGTACAAATATTTGACAGCAGAAAAAAAAGACATTTCACAACAACACAGAAATGATTACAGTTAATTAAAACATTTTTTAATTCTAACTTTACTAAAGAAATTAATATAAAATACAAAAGGTAATTCTTATAATAATTACCTAATTACCTGTAATATATTGTGAAACTATATTAATACAACAAAGATTTTATAGCAATGTACGAGTACACATAATATAAATAAAATAGTCTATGTATGTTACATACAAATAAAAAAAGTGTATGTGTATTAGTGTACATACGTAACAAGTAAAATTTCTTTACGGCATCATTTTTCGTGGAGTATGTGTGGAAAAGAAATTCACCAAAAAATCGTTAAATATCGCGCAGGCCGAGCTGTGAGTTAGCTGGCAGGCGAAAAAAAGAAATGACAAAGAACACAGTTTAAAATTTGGCAATAACATAGTGTTTTTTTGGGGTACACTGCACTAGAGGGCAAAGGCACAAATTATAAAGTACTAGCTATCGCGGCGAACTTCATTTCACCCGTTCAGTATAGAAAATGATAAAGTATTATTATTCCCGGTTTTTCTCTTTATAAGACACTTCTGATAATAAATAACACAATAATAAAAGTATTAGCCAAATCGGTTCAGTCGTTCGGAAGTTATGCGCTTACATTTAGCGATTAAGTTTTAAATTATATATTATGTACTACGTACTAGAAGTCAATGAACGCAACAAAGAATAAGTCTAAATTTCTGTCATAAGTCGATAAAGAAGTTTCACTTCAAAAGCAACATTGAATCAATCCTTAGATCCATTCAACATCACCCTGGGGACTGATTATGTATCTCAGTGGCCAACTCAAAATGGAAAAGTGTACATCAAATAGCTGTCAAATGACGTGTTTTATATTTGCTATCTCCAGTGACCAATAGAAATACAATAGAGATAGCAAACACAAATGACGTCATTTGACAGTTATTTGATGCATACTTTTCCATCTTGAGTTGGCCACTGAGATATATAATCAGTCCCTTGGTCGGCCTTTTTTAACCATACCTAATGGCGTAATTATGTTTAGACATATGTTACTACCTGCTGGTAACCGTATAGTCTGCCTCGTAGCTTGCCAGTTTATACAAACCATGACTAACTATACTAGGCTCTTCAAATGGCTTCTGTGACTTGTAGTCTCTGCTTCAGCTGTACAACAGATATTCTTTACTGCTTTTTAAACAACAGGCCCAATTATATTTTTATGTAACAGTCCTTAGCTTCATCTGCTTTTCATAATTAAACGACACCGACTAGTTCATGCCCTTTGGCCTAAGCCGCAATGTTTCGATAACGTCATTAATGCTATGAGAGCCCTCACCAAGAATTGCTATACATTATGTTCGGTAATTTACGTATCGAAATCTATAGCGTTTACTGTCTGGAATTAGTACACTCAATTGCCGATAGAGGTGACGTTCAAAGGAGATGGATAACTATCCATTGCAAGCTAGTCCTGTGAAGATACCTACCAGGGTAGGTAGGTGTTAAAGGCCCAAAAGATTAAGTTGTTAAACAGATTGGTTTTTGCGATTCTGGAATTACTTTATCATTGCAACATTTTAAGTATTTATATTATCAGTCATTTTTTTTTGTCAAATCCAACTTTGACTCTTTTCATTTAAAGTTTTTACAAATAAAATTATCAATTCAAGACTGAGGAAAAAGTTTTTGTAGAGTTTATAGCGTGACAGATTTTCAAAATAAAAAAATGATTTAGATTTCCGCCATGAATGAAATTCTGATGCTCTTTGTTAAAATATATTTAAATTAGTAAGTATCCCTTAACAACTAATATTTAGGCATTTTATAATAAAGTAATTTAATAAATATAGTGTTCATATATTGGACTTTTTGGTTCATATCCATTTCATATAAATAATTTATGGAAACGTTGGCGAAATTTAGCGCTATAAACTCATAATAAATGCTCAGATTCAATTATCATTAGCCTCTGTGGTCTAGCGGTTCAGTTGTTGGACTTGACTACACGAGGTCCCGGGTTCGAATCCCGAGTCGGGCAATGTAAAGGAAATTGGGTTTTTTAATTTTCTAATAAAAAAATGTTGTTCGGGATTGGAAATGTGCCCGATTGGCGATAGGCTTGCCACCTATCACATTGTGGGACTTAGTGTCTTCGGCTAGTTGTAAGTGCCCTGGTTGTGCCTCTGCCTACCCTTTCGGGGATATGGGCTGAAGATGTTTATGTATACTCTTAGGATAATCAACAAAATGTAACCCACAAAGCTTGACCCCTAATATGTAGAAGTGTAATAGAGTGAAAGTTATGCCGCAAGCTTTCTCATTCGCATTTTGTAGTCCGATTTACGAGGCCATGACTATAAAACAACTACCCGAAAACTTAAGAGGCAGAAAAATCCTGAAAGTGAAAAGGGTGTAAGTGCTTCCATGTATTTGGGTTGTACTGTAGTTTTAACAGATCAAATTTCCTTGACTGAGAAACTCATTTTGTAAATTAATTTCATTAAGGTGTTTGTTTAAGCTTACTCATCGTTGAAGTGTTTGGGAATTCACGAAGTTCAAATTCATAAGACAATTGTGTTAACTAAAATACTTACTTACCCATTTACGTACTTCAGCTTGAGGTTAATAGAATTAAGAGTAAGTTAAAAACATTATTTAAATGTAAAATAAAAACTTTCACTAGGACGGGTTAAGTTTCTGATATACGACTGGAGTGATTTAAAATTATTTGAAACGTTAATCTTTAATAGGTTAAATCTACTTGAAAAAAACTATAATTTGACACTTACTACAAAAAAGTTGCAATGGATTGTAACATTGCCTGGTTAGCAATAGGTTTGCCACCTATCACTTAGTACCTTTGACTAATCGTAGGTGTCAGGTAGGCAGCCTTAATTACATGTGGTCCCGGATTCAATTCTCGATTACGACAAAATGTTTTTTTTTTAAATTTTACTAATAAAAATAGTATTTCCCGGTATTTGACATGAGGTCCTTTGTCACCTATCATATGCAGGACTAAGTACCTTTGTCTAATCGCGGGTACTTTAGTTTTACCTCTGCCTCTGTTCACAGAAAGGAGCAAAGGGATATATATTGACCGCCTCGTTGGTCGAGTGGCTAGCGTACTCGCCTAACTACATCGACCAACCGCGAGGCTCGGGTTCGATTCCCGACGGGGGCAGGCATTTGTGTGATGAACATTTAGATGTCTGCATTTCCGGGTCTGGGTGTTTATTAAATTTATCCTGGTATCTATTTAAGTATTTCTATGTATTAGTATCGTTGACTGACACCCATAACACAAGCATAATATAATTTGCTTACTTTGGGGTCAGATTCAATTTGTGTGAGTTGTCCTGGGATATTTATTTATTTATTTATATTTTAATTCAAAAATAGAAATAGTTTAACTTTAAATTTAAAACTTTCTTCTGCGTCTTAGACTTATCTTGCAAGCTATAATCTATCAAGAATTCTCTTTACATCAAGGAAAAATAGCGCTGCCAAAAAATAGCCAAGCTATTCTCACGTTCGCTATCTCGGTCTCACGTCAACTGAAATCCAACCGTTTTTCACCACCTTCAACGAGAAACGAAATTGTTTAATGTTAGTACAAATAATGTGACCATACATCCCTTTGTGAACGGGACAGTCCCGTTTTCAGAGTGTCTGTCCCGGTGTCCCCAGCGAGGCAGACATAGTCCCGTTTTCCGTTTTGAGTGGAAGTAACGCACCCGTCAAAAGAGTTTTTTCTCAAATGAACAAAATATAGACAAGTGATAAAACACAGTTGAATGTTGCAGTAATGAAAGCTTACGTTGATTACGAAGATATAAATAGAAGAAGATAAATTTATCATGCACTGAGTTCAACATTTATCTGAAAACAAGAACCGATATTTTGAAACTTTGTTCCGCCAATAAATACAAAGATACGACTTAGAAGTCACGCCCCGTTCTCTAATTGTTTTATGTTATTCTTATTCTATCTTCTATAATAAAACAAACTCTACAAACTTTTATTTTTATTATATATTTCCGCAGGTGTCCCGTTCTGACTTAAAAATAAATGGTCACGTTAAGTACGATAAGCCACAGAGATACTTTACAACTCTACTAATACCAAGCAAAGGGGTCAAAAACACAGGGTTACATGTAAAGCACCAACAAAATTTTGAAATACGGTTCGTAATCTATGGATAACACTTTCAATTTGTGGAAGAACTAAAAATGTAAAAAAAAATACAATTTTTAATTTTTTTCCCGACACAAAATTTTATCGTTATAACGTAACCAAAGCAACCCACCACCCACCGACCGCAGTCGCATTCGCAGGCTAGTGACGTCATCACTCAATATTTTTAAAAGTGAATATTACAATTTGGCAATGATATTTGAAATGAATTACCATTTAAACCTTGTTTTAAGATTTGGCCGGCCCTTTCAAAGTTACCCTGTATATTTTATTATAGGAGTTGCTCATGTCTGTACCTTTGCTAGCGTGACTTTAGGCTATTTGAATTTTTTTTTTAAGAAAATACCTCCGTTCAGACTTGAAAATTTAAACACACATGGTCATCATCGATATTTCATTAGAAACTAGATGTGCCTTATAATTCAATACTTAAAAACACTACCCATTACAGTCTTCCGGCATGCACAATAGACTTAACAATATCTATTGTGTGTGTGTTGCTGTTGTCTCTAACTAGCAAAAAAGCCATTAGTATGTTCGCTGTAAAATCACAAAAAAAATGAAGACCCAGATCTTTGCGCTTTTGAACTCCAACCTCACGAAACTGGGATAATGATTAAGAGAAGAAAACTGTACAAAACTGAAACAGACAAAAAGAGATTTTAAAAATGGGTACTTTAGCTTAGCGTTTTAAATTTATTCTCCCCTTTTGTCTAGCAGTCCAGCGTCGGACTTGACTTCTTGCAAAAGAGCAAAAAACTATTGACAAACTCCCCCTTTTTGTTATCAGTTAAAAATAAGAGAAGATTCTCAAATCAAAATACAATCCAGAAATAACATTTGACATATTCGAGTTTTACAAAAAACTCTATTAAAGAAATCACCGCCTGATATTTTCAATATATCCTTTTTCACACAGCTGTGAACTTGCATTGATATAATACGATATTCAGTGATATGGGCGAGGGCACCTCGTTATCATGTCAAAGAAACTATCATGTTACAAAACTCAAAGACTGCGGTTTGTTTGATGTCATGGACGAAAGATCTTGGTTCAATTGAATTATATACCATTCATATTCACACAAAAACATCTTGGAAATAACTACATTTTATTGTACTTAAGGTGTCCTAAGAAACATCCAAAAAATAAATTATTTTTTCGTTGTATAGTAGCGAAGTATAATTTTTTTTATGATATTGGAAGGCAAACAAGACGGATTACTTGGTGGTAAGAAATTCTCGCCTAGATACACCAAAGGTGGAAATGGTGCGTTGCCAACCTCAAGCCAAGAAGTTAGACCTCGAGCAAAAATAAGTTTACCGGCTACCTTACCCTCCGGACCGGAACACGTCAAGACGTTATGGCGGCAGGAATAGGTAAGGCGGTGGTACCAATCCGGGCGAGTCGCTGCGAAACTAATAATTCCTGAAATAAAACCTAATAAATACATTCAAGTTATTCAAAGCCTGTAAAATAAGTAACAAGCGTAAAAAAAGTTAAGCTCTTGAACAAATATGTTAAGAAGATATTTTTAATTTATTTTCTGAATCATAACACTTAAATGTTTACATGACTTTAAAAAACTTATTGCGCCCTGAAACGCTAACATATGCTTTTGAGTTACAGTTGTTGGACTTGACCTCATTAGTTGTGGGACTTAGTGTCTTTAGCTAGTCGTGAATGCCCTGGTTGTGCTTCTGCCTACCGCTCCGGGGATATGGGCTTTAAGATACTTACTTTTTTATCATTAATTCAAAAGAAAAATTACATATTAACTGGTTAATCGTGTGAATTTATATTTTTGACACATGTACATAATATTGAATCTGATAGCGTTTTCCCTGCATTACATCTTTTGTAAAATATGACTGCTCATTAGATATAATACAGTCATTGTCGACTTATGTGTTTTGTATATTCATGAGATTATTAATATTTATGATTGGGGAACAGGGTCTATGTATGTTAAAACTTAGGTTTAAAACCTATCGACTATACGAGTAACTCGGGCCTTTTTTTAACTAATGGTCGCCCATTGGTCGAAATTCGACTAGTTTCATATCCAAATTTTAATATCTTGTTGATTAGAACGCCATCTTCATTTTTCAAGACCAACTAGCATCTCCTGAATAGTTAGTGCGCGATCTGTGATCTTTTGTCGTCAACATCAATATATTTGTTTGTGTGTGTCAAATTCATGATAGTGTGAGTAATGTTTTATTTATTGATTTAATGTACTTTTTAAGCATTATAGTTGAAAAACATTAGCATTCTGCACTTCTCCCACACATAAACTATAATAATTGTGCCAAGTTTTCATAAAAAGGTGTCCAAAGATTAAGGCATCACGTAGTAATATATAGAGCTACGAAAAAATATATACAATGTCTTTTTAAGTATTCTTATTATTATTCTTATTTATTCTATATTTGCTTAACGTATATATTGTGACTAGTTAGACTGCGTTGTGAGATAAGCATCCAATCCATAAAATGTTATTTAGGAGTCAGTGGTAGGAAATAAGATTATAAAAAAATATTCTGATACATACAGATTGATCCAGTGTAATTTTGAGTTGTTTCGCGAAATATGGCCCAGCTTGATACGTAGCATTCTTTAAGTAAATTTTATGTAAGTCTGTTTAATTATTGTAAGATAGTGAAAAATAAGAAATCTCTATTTCAAATTTGACCTTATCTCTATCAACCGGGAAAAAATAGTGCAGCGTGGTATAACTCAACTTGTTTATTTGAATTTCTTTCTAAATTTCTTGAGTTGTCCGATTTTGATATTAATTTCATAAAGCTTCGAGCTTTTTTTATGTTATAGGAAGGCAAACAAGCAGGCGGATTTCCTGATGGTAAGAAATTCACGCCGCCTAGAGACACCAAAGATGTTAATGATGCGTTGCCAACCTGAGGTCAGGTTGTTAGGCCTCGAGCAAAAGTAAGTTTACCGGCTACCTTACCCTCCGGACCGTAACACGTCATGACGTTATGGAGCCAGGAATAGGTAAGGCGGTAGTACCAATCCGGGCGAGTCGCTGCGAAACTCTACCACCTAGTCAGATGTCACGGTGTTAGCGACGATAAGCCTATGCTCGCCTTCTACGAGCTTTTTGAGTGATATTTAATTAACACAGATTTATTTAACATCTTAGAGGTCACAATATGAAAAATGAAAACAGTTTTGTGCAGTCTTACTGTATATATACATTGTATAATAATAAATTGAGTCTTTTGTGTTCAAATAGGAAGTGTATATGAGTTTTCAAGTATTTGATTCAACACCAAGAATGGCTTCTTATTCTCAGCACAAAGCAAGCTGCAATGCTGCATATCAAAGTATAAAATAACATTTCCTTAATATATCTCGAATGACGTTAGAGTTTATGGAAATTGTAATACACGCTTGGAATATTTCGGTTGAGGGTAGAAACGCGGTGATAATGCTTCAGCTTCTTTTGAATTCACTGTAAAATAACCGATTTTTGAAAGCCTTGTGAATTTGTATTATACACGCACGCAGTGGAGGGTTAATAAGAAACATAGCTTCTATCTGATAAGATGTAATATTAATCGTTTTGGCGCCATCGAGAAAAAAGATGGTCGTAGTTTTTTCATAAATATTCAATTTCTTGTTGATATTGAGTGAAATTAGTCAACATTTTGTATAATTTTTTTGAGTGAAAGTGCACAAATGAAATAATCATGAAGTAGTTAGCGAACCGTGTATTTCTTCGTTGCCGCCAAATCTCACTACATGAGCTTGAGCAATGAGGCCACCGCTTCACCCAAGACCCTGATATGACTTATTAACGACTTATGACTTATCACTAATTATAATTGAATCCCGATTTCTGTAAATTTGATGAAAATTGCTACTTGACCAATGGCAAAATATTAACGTGAATGCCAAAACCTAAACAAAGAAAGATGTAATAATAATTGTAGATATTATACATTAAGATCTCATTTCACGATCAATGTAATGTTCAGGACAAACTCCGAAACTGTTAAACCGATTTAGATCAAAACAGCAATTGAAATTGAAAATATTTATTTGAAACAATTATACAATTACACAGTTACATTAGTCAGAGACTGTGTCGCAGTTATTAACGCCACCTCCGGAAACCAAACGGAAGTTATTACAATAAGGAAAAATAAAATTAACTAATATTTTAAAATTAAAATTAATAAGTAATCTTGAAAGTTGCGTGTGTGAGTGTGTGTATGTGTGTACGTGTGTGTGTAGTGTTGTGTGTTGTGTTGTGTGTTGTGTTGTGTGTTTGTGTGTGTGTCAAAAAAACTCTTATATTGATATAAACTGAATTAAATTAAGGGTAGTTTAAAATTTTATTAACTCTTTTACATCGTCGTAATTAAGGCCTAAATGCCATTGAAATAATTTCAATTTGCAATCCCGAAACGACAGAGGATAAATATTGAGAATAATAATAAATAAATAACAATACCTTGAAGTAATTCGAAATCGCCACATAGAGGATGTATGTGAAAATACATTTATGTATCTGAGTCTGTGGTAGTACCTAATAAATATAATCTCTCACAATACAAATCCTGTGTAAGTTATACCGGGTTTTACTTCTTCCCAAAAATTACCCACGAAAATATATTTAATCCTTAATGAACTGTAGCAGCAAAAGTATTAATTTCACCATTAACTTGAGTAATTGCGCTCCGAATTTGCCCAGGTATTAAGTAAGATTATACAATTATGTTTTGTTTTTAGCAAATGCTCGCTTCCGGCTAGTTCTAATTGTTATTAACGTACGTTTTTAATATGATATATGGAAATTAGAATTTATAGTCGCTTATACTTGTATTTAGCTGTTATCCACGCTTGCTATTATCTTAAAATGATTCACTTAAAATGAGTTATGGAAAATGTTTTGTTGTATAAATTTAGTACTTTTCACTGTTACTGAGTTGTTTCACGTTTATGGGCTAAGTATTTAACTCTGAGTTAGCTTCTAATATACTAAAAGTATCTTACGGTATACTAGTTTATGGTAGATAGTTGGGAGAAATGAATGAAGATTTTAAAAATTGAATAATTGTAATTTAATAATGTAATCAATACAAGAAATAGTGTCTAAATAGTAAGTAAATAATAAAAATACTTAACCAATTTGATTAATAACAGTTAAAATATTTTCACACCACAAGTTGGTATAACATGTAGGAACGCCTAAATAATTTTGTAAAATCTTTGTAACACTCATATTCCGCAACTTTATTTTCTTTTCACACCCATATCCCCGAAGAGGTAGGCAGAGGCACAACCAGGTCACCCACGACTAGCCAAAGACACTGAGCCCCACGAAGTGGTAGTTGGCAAGCCTATCTCCAACTGTACACGTATCCCAATCCCGGGAAACGTTATCTTTATTAAAAAATTGAATGTACACAATTTTCTGTCTTTGTCTCATTCTATTGATAATACCGATTCTTCGTTGTCACATGCCTTATAAAAAAAACGAATTAAGTCTTGGTAAAAATCAGCTTTAAATAAGACACATTTATCGACAAAGGTTGGCGCAAATGTGGCCCTTACGGAGTCCGGGTCGGATCGTTAATATTCAATATTCATCTTCATTTTGCATGTAATATGTATGAAAATTTTCATGGATTACTTGACGAGTCTTGAAAGGAAAACAACTAAATTTGTTCTCACGTTCCTGTTTAATGTATTATATAATATGAATTTTAGACAGATACGTAATTTCAGGTGCCAATATCAAATTCTAAAAATAATCTAATCCTTTCATACCGCGACCTAATGCTTGCCGTTTACGTTTTCCGGTTTGAAGGGTAAAGTAGCTGGTAAACTTACATTTTCTCGAGGCCTAACATCCCGGCCTCAAGTTGGCAACGAACCATTACCACCTTTGGTGTCTCTAGACGGCGTGAATTTTTTACCATCAGGAAATCCGTCTGCTTGTTTCTATCATAAAAAAAAATATCCGAGGGCGCTGTGAAAAGTTCCCAAAGCTGTCGTTTTTGTAAAAAACTTAGTAATTATGTAGTAGATATTACCTATTTTGTTATCTGTGTCTACTTTTGTAAAATAGATTATTTTCAGCCGTATATAATAACACTGTCCATTTTAATTCAAATAAATTTCATTCAATTATTGTGAACATGTCTTCGAATCGTTTAACACACGTATTTCGCAAATATAAAGATAATTTTCTTTCTTTCTTTTCTTTCCTTCTTTCTTTCACAATTTATGAGTTGTTTAAAACTATTTAAACCGACTCCAAATTCGGGGTTCTCAATTCGATTGTATTTTTTATGGTTTTTAAGCGATTATTCGGCCAATAGCCAACCGATTTTTTCGAACCAATAAAGTTAATCTTTTTTATCGATTCCTTTCGGAAAGTCATTTGCTATCTTTTGAAAAAAGAATGATCAAATCACGACGTATCGAAAAAAATAGTTGGCGTCGGTTATTTCGCGCTTTTTTATTCTTTTTTATTTTTTGGTTCTTTTTTCATTTTTGCCACTAGAGTTAGCAATTAGTCACATTGAAATTTGCATCAAGTGACCAAGAGATTAAACAAAATCAGGTTTAAATTATTCAAAATTGGTCATAAGTCGTCAAAGAAAGCCATGTCACGATCTTAAGTACAGCGGTGGCCTCATTACTTAAGCTCATTTAATGAGATTTGGCGGCAACGATAAAATACGTTATGCAGTAATTTGTTCATAATTATTTCATTTGTGCACTTTTACTAAACAAAATTGTATAAAATGCAACCATTGACCCAATTCACTCAAAATAAAAACGAAATTTAAAAAGACGTTAATATGTACACTATACTCTAGTATTTTTATACATCTAATATTTCCTCGGTTTTGGTCCGGGGTCTTTTGTAGAATAGACCATCTGTCTTCTTGCCAGGCAGCTCGTAAAAGGCGAGCATAGGATTACCGTCTCTAACACCGTGGCATCTTACTAAGTGATATAGTTTCGTAACAACTCGCCGGGATTGGTACCACCGCCTTACTTGTTCCTGCCGCCATAATGTCAGTGCTTGTTGTTGACGTGTTCCGGTTAGGAGGGTAAACTAACGTTTGCTCGAGGCCTACCATCCCGGCCTCCAGTTGGCAACGCACTGTTACCATCTTTGGTGTCTCTAGGTGACGTGAATTTCTTACCATCAGAATATCTGTCTGCGTGTTTGACTTCCAATACTATAAAAAAATACATGCTATAAAAAAATAATAATAATGAATGTGGAAGAAGCGCGGCAGTATGTACGAGTCGTCACACTTGACAGACGATTCTCTCTACCTACCTCGTAAAGGACTTGTAAAGATATGAATATATGTATGGGTATCTAATACAAAGAGTATTATAGTATATGGGCGGACCCAAAGCCTTATTCCGTGTCCAGTGTTAGTCCCAGAATTTTTTGAATATAACCCTTTCCTATCAAACAGCTCGTAAAGGACGAGCGATTTTTGTCAATAATACCAGACAATAGTCAAATCTTAATATAAATTACCCATCACTTGTTTGTCCGCGATGGACTCCTAAACTAAAACCACTTAACCGATTTCAATGAAATTTGCACACCGTGTGCAGTTTGAATCCAATTTGAAAGATAGGATTGCTTACATCTCAATTTACGATAAAAAAAAATTACCATCCAAGCAAAGCCGGAACAGGCAGTTAGTATTATATAGTCTTTGATAATACTGTGACCATCGCTTAGTTAGAGGACATGCAGGTGGATCTTCTAATGATCGATAGATGGTTCCGTATATACCTTTAAGTTACCAGTGCATCGTTATCTTAGGCCACGTGCTTAAGTCTACCGCTTACCCTTCTTCTCTATCCTATATCCTACATAGAAGAGAGAGAGAGAGCGGTGACAACTTAGCTCGTTCGCTACCACTGCCTTACCTATTCCTACCAGTATAACGCCAGATGACCACGCTGACGTAAACGGTAGCAAATGATTTCTCATATAACCCTCCGATTTGTCCGCACACTACCGCCTTTGATGTCTATAGGCGACGCGTATTTTTACAATGTCTGGTAATGAAAGATCTCTTTTTGCATCAGAAAGCCAATTTTAAGACTATGAAAAAAAATCAAGTCTTTGTTAAGTTTTTGCGAGGTTTTGGTTATATATAGTACAGAAATAATAGAATAGATAATTTATATATTATGATGTTATATTTAATATTAATTGTTTTTATGTCTTTTTCAGGTACGTACTTCTACAAAATGTATTGCAAATCTTTTTTTTTTGTGGTATGGTAAGCATAAAATTGTTATGTCTCTAATATGATTGTAATACACAATTAACCTTTGAATTAACAAAAATATATATTTTTTTAGACATTTTTGACAATTTCGAACAGATTTTAACGAAACCAAGGCGATAGTATATGAGCCGAAAAAGGACACAGGCTGTTTTTTATTCCTTTGATTTCTACAGAAGCACTAATTAATGTTAATAGCATAGGAGGGCCGGTTTGCACTAAATACGGAAATATTATAACAAAACTATGAATACAAGTTGATTTCTACAGGAGCACTAATTAATTTGAAAAGCTAATTCTCATTTTTAAAACAATTATGATTAAGTAAGATATTTAAAA
>NJDD01001584.1:131831-141913 GCA_002245505.1 Calephelis nemesis
GTTTCGTCCTATATAATATATATATATATATATATATCTTAATATATATAAATATCGTGTCACAATGTTTGTCCTCAATGGACTCCTAAACCACTTAACCGATTATAATAAAATTCGTACACCATGTGCAGTTCGATCCAATTTGAGAGATCCTATCTCTTATATAGCTTATATCTCAATTTATGGTAAAAAAATTACCATCCGAGCGAAGCCGGAACTTGCAGCTAGTATATATATAAGGATAATAATTATATCAACTCAAAAGCAACGAATGTGTCATGGTGGAAGGGACGCCCACATCCGTTGTTGGAATGACAACGAGTTATTATGATAACAATATTGTTAAATGAGTAAAACAACATTATCGCCATACTTTTAAATAAATAAAACGTGTTTGATTATTTTAATATATGCCATGCCTGATTTATTATTCTATATTAATGACAGTTTTTTTTATAATGTTGGAAGGCAAACAAGCAGACGGATTTCTTGATGGTAAGAAATTCACGTCGCCTAGAGACACCAAAGGTGGTAATGGTGCGTTGCCAATCTGAGGCCGGGATTTAAGGCCTCGAGCAAAAATCAGTTTACCGGCTACCTCCCTCTACTTACCCTCCAACCGGAATACGTCAACAGCAAGCATTGACGTTATGGCGGCAAGAATAGGTAAGGCGGTGGTACCGATCTCTACCACCTAGTCAGATGTCACGGTGTTAGTGACAGTGAGCCTATGCTCGCCTTTTACGAGCTACCTGGCTAGGAAGGCAGATGGTCTATTCTACAAAGAAGCCAGGACCAACACGGGGATAAATGTGACGAAGTCGCTAGTAAAAAACTAGTTTGTAATATTTGAAGTTTTTAATTCCCCAAATATCAAGAATTAGAATTGTTATCCGTTAACGAGGAGCGATATTAAAGTGAACAGTTGTCGGAAATCGGCGTCCGGTCAAATTGCTTCCTGAGTCTTCAGTGTAACCTCAATGGCTGGATCATGGAGACATTTCAAATGTTATTAGAGGAAATAATAGAACAACCTTATTGTACACCAATTCTATTGTAATACTTGTTCATGCCCGCCGCTCCGCCTGTTTAAATTTTACATATGTACTTTAATTTTTAAGTATTACTAATATCTTATCGCCTCTGTGGTCTAGCGGTTCAAGTGTTGCACTTGACTTCACGAGGCCCCGGATTCGAATCCCGGGCAATAAAAAGAAAATGTTATATTTCCAATTTTCTAATAAAAAAAATTTGCTCGGGATTGGATATGTGCTCGGTTGGCGATAGGCTTGCCACCTATCACATTGTGGGACTAGTGTCTTCGGCTAGTGGTGGGTACCATGGTTGTGCCTCTGCTGTCCCTTCGGTTATGGGTGTGAAGATACTTACTTTAATAATATCTTTGAAATAGTGTAATGTAATTGATTGTAATTCAGCTAATAGTTTTTTGGCTATATTATAATAAAAAGGCATGAATTAAAATATTTAGATCTTAAAACATGTCTAGCCACTAGTTTTTGTTTTTTCTTAATATTTTAAATGTAAAAACATAGTTATTCAACTTTGTTTCAAGTACATACAGAAATAAATCTGTATATATATATAAAGGAAAGCCGTGTTAGTTACGCTATTTCTAACTGAAGAACGGCTGAACCAATTTCGCTGAAAATTTGCGAGGAGGTAACTTAGAATTAGGATACGGATATAAGATACTTTTTATCCTGTTCGATTGCGAGGAAACTAGGAAAAACGACATTTTATTTTTTGATACAAACTGAATGGGTGGTTCGCCGGAATAGCTAGTAATACATTAAGGTGGCCTTCTCGCCAAAGAAGGTGTCGTGTATATCGATTGAGCTGTAGTTTTTTGATGGTATTTAAAGATAATCTACAATAGTTTCACTCATGTGGGTATGATCATTCCACATGCCATTTTTAAAGTTCTTTTTCTTTACAAAAAACGCAAAATCAGCTTAATATGTTTTCTACAATGTGTATTATATGTTTTCGCTATAAATGTAAGATATCAAGCAAACATATTTCCCAATGGTAACAAACTAAACACCCATAAACAATAAAGATGTAATCCTCCAACCCTAAATAAAAAATGGCTGTGGTATTATATTATACTCTCGTATCAAATTCCAATCTAGTTTAAATTAAGGCCTATGGAAGAATGGAAATGATCATTGGAATCAAACCCAAGACCTATGTAAAAATACCATTACTTTTTTAAAAAAAAAAAAAAGTATCTTCACGCCCATATCCCCGAAGAGGTAGGCAGAGCTACAACCAAGGCACCCACGACTAGCTGAAGACACTAAGTCCCACAATGTGATAGGTGGCAAGCCTATCGCCAACCGGGCACATTTCCAATCCCGACCAACATTTTGTAATTAGAAAATTGGAAAAATCCAATTTTTTTGTTGGCCGACCCAGGATTCGAACCCGGGACCTCATGCAGTCAAGTCCAACACCAGGACCGCTAGACCACAGAGGCGATTACTTTTAAATACGATATACATTTTTGTTAACCCAGCGTCAAGTTTGTTATGTTTGTTATAAGTATGAAGGGGTAGCCAGGGCACCCACGACTAGCTGAAGTCACTAAGTCCCATAATGTGATAGGTGGCAAGCGTATCGCTAACTGGGCACATTAACAATCCCGAGCAACATTTTTTTTTGAAACGAGAAAACCCAATTTTCCTTTTGTCGCCGGAACCGGGATTCGAACCCGGGACCTGAATTGCTACACCACAGAGGCGATGAAGTTTGTTACATAATTGATAATTTTCCAAAAGCTCTCCAAAATACTTTCTGAGCAGTTAAAGTTGTTCAGCGCTAAAATCGCTAAAAGCCGTCAATATTAATCCGACTTTGGAGTCTCTCGATATCGAAAAGTGCTGTCAAATATTATATAAATAAGAATCACGTATGTAATAAGCCCGAAGCGCATTCTTCACACGTTTGGCGGCTTCCCCGGCTTACCCGAACTTACCCCATTACCCGCTCGATGGTTTCTCTCCTATTCGACCAATCGGTTTAAACTATTTTATTGCGGAAACGATGTTTAGGTTTGATTTTATAAAGAGAATTTCATAATACTAGATTTCATATTGCAACATACGAAATTTGAAAATTTGAGTTAGTATAAAGGCGTGTTCACACGGCAGACCGTTTTCAGGTTTTTTGTTTATTACATTTCTTAGTGTGCTCAAGAACTCCACTTGCCTTACTTTGATCTATTTCAAAACTAGCTGTTCCCGCGAACTTCGTTCCGCCCGTTCAGTTTGTATGGGAAATTTTAAAATGTTGTTTTTCCCAGTTTCCTCACAATTGAAAAGGATAAAAAGTATCCTGTGTCCTTCTCCCGGTTTTAAGTTACCTCCCTAATTCTCAGCCTAATCGGTGTAGCCGTTCTTAAGTTCTAAATAGTGTAACTAACACCACTTTCTTTTATATATATAGATTATAGTGTAGTGTCCCTAACTTGACTAGTAAGATTTTAAAATCGGTACTAAATCACTATTTCGTAAAATGTCAATTCACTTTCCGTTTCTGAATAGAGATTAGCCAGCACCGAAATGAATTTCCCACACCTAAATTTTTGTATTAAAATGGATTGATATGTCTTTCTGCGGCTAACAAATTTAAACGTTCATATTTTTATACCTGTTACCTACCTAATCTCCATAGACTTACATCGGCTTGAACTTATGTGCCAACATGTGCCGCCTTGGCTTCGCACTGATACAAAATATAAATATAAACAGTCCTCTTCAACCACTTTATCTATTAAAAAAACCGCATCAAAATCCATTACGTAGTTTCAAAATTTTAACCAAACAAAGGGACATAGGGACAGAAGAAGCGACTTTATTTTATTCATATTTTTAAAGAAAGAAACACTTGTACTGTTTTACTTATCACTTATAATTTATTACTTTGTAATTAATAGCCTACCGGTTTCGCTTAT
Organism: Calephelis nemesis; assembly: GCA_002245505.1. Classification (NCBI taxonomy): domain Eukaryota; kingdom Metazoa; phylum Arthropoda; class Insecta; order Lepidoptera; family Riodinidae; genus Calephelis; species Calephelis nemesis. The sequence continues at coordinate 135,808 of NJDD01001584.1, forward strand.
ACAGCATCATCAGGGCTAAAACTTAAACTACTAGTTAGAGTAGTTAAATAATAAATTATAAGTGATAAGTAAAACAGTACAAGTGTTTCTTTCTTCAAAAATATGAATATTTAGAAGTTTTACCAAGTGCCGACGATGGAAAATATCAAAGACTTTATTTTATACTATTTAGTGATTCAATTTAGGCATTTTGTTTGCTATTGGGCTTACTTAAGATCTTTTGAAACTGAAACAATGTTCCACTTATTGTACCATTACATTGGCGTGTAAAATTGATCTTCTATGTTAAAAAATAAACATCAGTAGACAAAGACTATTATCAGCATGTCATACCTCTCGTCATTATAAGACTAAACTCGGATGAGGTACCTTGTAAATATTTTTAATTTAAAGAATAAAAAAAATTAAAATATACAATGACCCCCTACAAAATCTACATGTGTACTAAGAATCATTTAAATCGCGTAAGCTTTAAGAAATGCTGCATTAAAATCGGTCCATCCGTTCAAATGCTATGGTGCTATAGACAGACACAAGCTCGTTAAATCTATTACACCTCTCTTTATAAAGGAAAGAGTAAAAGGACTAAAAATAAAAATTAATAATAACTCTTGACAAAAACTTCCATTTAATGTAGCTTAGAACCATCTCGATCACGTCAGTTTTCAAACCAAAAAAAAAAGCATCGAAATCGATGCCACGGACAAACAGATAGCTAAACACCCACACTCAAACACTTCAATGTTGTAACCTTTTGTCGACGGGAAACAAAAAATGACCTTTGAAAGACGAAGTCAGAAGATGCGTATTTTAAACTTAATTATGTGACATAACATTGCAATCGAAGTCAGTTTTTAACAGTAATTTTTTGGTCTAAGTATGTTACTATAAAAAAGATGATCTTGAAAATGAAACCATTTAAAACAAAATTTAATAAAAGTAGATGTTCGTCCGAGGGAAAAATTCCCCTTTTAACTGCTGCTGTAGTTATCTACGGATGAAAGCTTTCCCGTACCCACATAAGTGGTCCGATATTGAGTCGGCATCGACAACGCGAATATCTGAGATCCCAGCATTAAATAGTAACCAAATGGAATGAATGAATGAATTTTCCTCGTGTTGGTCCGTGAGCCTTTGTAGAATAGACCATCTGCCTTCCTTGCCAGGCAGCTCGTAAAAGGCAAGCAAAGGCTCACCGTCACTAACACCGTGATATCTGAATAGGTGCTAGAGTTTCGCAGCGACTCACCCGGATTGGTACCACCCTCTTACCTATTACTGCCGCCATAACGTCATGACGTGTTTCGGTTTGAAGGGTAAGGTAGCCGGTAAACTTACTTTTGCTGGAGGCCTAACATCTCGGCCTCAAATTGGCAACGCCTTTGGTGTCTCTATGCGGCGTGAATATCTTTCCATCAGGACATCCGTCTGATTGTATGCCTTCCAATATCTTAAAAAAATATTAAAGTAAAACTGAACTTATTACGTAACTAGGTTACACCCATGACACAAGCATATGATTTGCTTACTTTGGGTTTGAATTCATTTTGTGTAAATTGCCCAGTACTCTTAATATTCAAGAACGTGACTCCAAAAACCAAAACTCCTGATTGAAATACACAGGGTTATTCAATTTTATTTCCCCATCCATAAATATTGATAATATTGGTGAAACTTGTTTGTTATCGTGGAATCAGTGCAATTTAGTGGCACGTGCTCCCAAAGCCACAGTTTATGTAAATCTGCGGTGGTACAATCCCAATTGGCGGTATTAAGCGTTGATGGAATATTGTGTGGTTTCTCTATGAGGCTCTGTTAATAGACGTTTCATTATATTTCCATTACAAATATTTTATTTGGCTGGTACTTTTGTACGTGGACGAAATGGTTTATTTTTTTTCAAACGGCTAAGGTTTGAAATTATCTGCCTAAAAATATATTGAAATATTAGCGTTTTTAAAAGAACATCTTCGAGCTCATTATATTTCCACCTTCGACCCCTTCCATCCTAGAAGTCCTACTTCTAGAACCCCTTTCGTCCACCAGCTTCACAAACCGTAGTTGGTCTTTTTTGCCCGTAGTTGTTGAAATCCATTTTAAAATATTACTACATAATGGTGGTAACATTGTTGCGCACTCACTAAACTAATTTTAAGTTAGTGTTATCTTCTTCCAACGAAAATAATAGAAAGAGACAAAACACTTTTAGTGCTGTCAGATTAGTCCGTACACGACGTTTCTACAAATCTTTAATCTATTACTGGAAAAAAAACATCACAACGTCGGCACTAATCTGACATGTCATAAATGTTCCATCTCATTTGTTCTTGTTTTACTTGAAAAAGATAGCATGCAACTTAATTAAATTTGTGAACAGCAGAATCACCACCATTGTAAACGTTATCTAAAATTGTTGTAGACGTTGCTACAGCACAACCCCTACGCTAGCTACGAATTAAAAGATTCTGTAGCACCAAGACTGTTGACGAAAATGTTATATGTTTTGAGACCCGGACCAACACGAGGAAAACTAGATTTGAGTATCAAATTTAATCCTATGCTAAATGTAATTGCAAAATAATTTTAAATGGCCTCTATGATCTAGTTTTCCGATATTGGCGTTGAATTAAATAAGATCCCGGGTTCAATTTCAGGTCGGGCAACTCAAAAATGTATTTTTCAATAAGGCTGCGTTTCCACAAGAGATGAATTAGGATGCGTAGCGAGAAATGTGTTTGTAAAGAACCAATAGAATCGCTTAATTTACATCGCCTCCGTCAACACAGCTCTATTGGTAACGATTCTATTGGTTCTTTACAAATACATCCTCGCTACGCATCCTCGCAAATCTCTGGTGGAAACAACGTTGCCGGGGATTGGATAAGTGTCCGGCAAGTGATATGTTTTGTCCCGTGTTGGTCCGGGCTTCTTCGCAGAATATGCTTAACGTCACTAACACCGTGACATCTGACTAAGTGATAGAGTTTTGCAGCGACTCATCCCGATTGGTACCACCGCCTTACCTATTCCTGCCGCCATAACGTCATTACGTGTTTCGGTTCGGAGGATAATGTAGCCGGTAAACTTACTTTTGCTCGAGATCTAACATCCCGGCCTCAGATTGGCAACGCACCATTACCACCTTTGATGTTTCGAAGCTGCATGAATTTCTTACCATCAGGAAATCCGTCTGCTTGTTTGCCTACCTATATCATAAAAAAATACTTATCGTATTCTTACGTGCTTGCTTGTCTTACGTGACTTGGTTATACCTCTGCATATCTCTACAGAAATAGGGACTTGAAGACACTCATTTAACTTACTTAAATTAAACGTTACGTAACTTTACACGCGCCTTACATACGGCCGAGTTTGTAGTGCAATTATTTTGTCTTTATTTGCGATGTGGCCATTACCGCGTTAATTATTCAGTTGCTCTGGTAAACTTTAGACAGCGCCGGCCCTGTGTACACGCTGATACTGCACCATTCCAAATGTTTCATTTCTGGAGGCACTTTTTAATACCCTTCAAGTATAATTTGTCCCCAATTAACGCCAGCTTCAGTTGATTTTCACTTATTGTCTTATTTAATTTAGGTACTTAAGGGGCTTAAGTTTAATGTTACACCTCTATAACTTTTACGTACTCTTCCATTTGTTACAATTCTATAATCGTTAAAGAAATTCAATACTGGTTGATTTTTTTTCTTTCAAATAATGTACTTTAGAGGTAGATGTACTGGCTCCATGTCATGATAATATGATAAGATGATAATGCGATATTTAAGGGGCCATATACGCTAAAGTACGTCAGCAGTTTACTGTTTTTTTTTATACAAAGCAATCATGGATCTTGCTGACAAAAATACACAAGATTAACATGAATATGCTTTACTAGACTAGTGTTTCCAAAACACGATTCATTTCACTTTGCTCGATAGAAAAAAATCAAAAAGTTAACCCTTTTTTGAAAGCTTTTGCTTTCTGTCTACTTCAATTGTAAAAATATCATCACCAGATTTAACATAAACATATATAAGTACTATACCTAATAGATAAGTGTTTCAGTTTTTATACTTTTTTTCAAATTACTTTTATAGTGTCAAAAATAGTGATTTGTCGCTTAAGACGTTTACTTTAGAGCGCCATTGTTCATAGTAATCATGGAACGGGAAAGCGCGCTGATTGGCTCTTCTGGCTGACTGAGTATGGGGCCTTAACCCTTGATTGAAAAATAGGGGTGGTGTAAGTTTGACGTATTTGTGTGTGTCTGTCTGTTTAAGTTGGTTGGTTGGTTGGTGGTTGGATGGTATCTGGTTTTTTTTAAAGTTAATGTGTTTGAGGTGGTTCTTAAATCCTAACTAGATTACATGTAAGTTTTTCGGGTTATTAAACATTTTTAGTTGTTAGTGTTAATAAATAAGTTTGTTTTTTGATGTTTTGAATATATCCCATTCTAATATAGGCATATTTATATAATAGGCCTGGCTGTCGGGGAGTTTGTTTGAAGTTTGAGAAACGGTGAAAATTTACAATACATAGGATTAAAATCAGTCTACTTTTAAAATTATTTGTCATGAATTATGAAGCTAACTAAACATATAACTAAATATCTATTGAAAATATGAGTAAGTGCTGTGATTTAAATGTTGAAATGTATTTAAATGTTTAATTTCTTTAAATTTAAATAAATATTTGCACACAACAATGTGGTAGAATATGTTGTAAAATTAAATATCTTTGTAACAACTTTTTAGCACATATATTCCGGAAATAGATATTTTCATTTTCAATAAAATTCGAATTTCATTAATGCAAAAGTTTTAAACGTGACGAGCATATACATAAGAAAATTTGTCAGGAGGATATTTTGTGACATTGAACCTTATTCGATTCTATTTCACTTAATCAGTCAAAGAGAAACGCAAAACACATCCACAGAATTTTTATAAAACAAGAATATTATTTCACATATTTTTCGGATAATTTTTACCCAAATATTGGACTCAAAAACATTGTTGATTAGAAATTTATGTTAATAACTTTGTTTTTACCTATTTACACGTTTAAAATATCTTTTCTCAATTTTCTAACAACAACATCGTTTCCTGGAATCTCCCTCTCTCTCTCTCTCTCTCTAAATAAATCTCTAAAATAATGATAACACATCAACAATTTGCTGATTAATATACGTATATTCTCTTACTAGGTAGTTCTATGTTATATGTAGTTCATCTATGTAGTTGTCGAGGGCTATTTTTACAACACACTGAGCGAGACAGAGAGAGAGAGATAAGTCAAAATTATACTATCCCTTTTCCGCCGAGGATTAAAAATTGAAAAACTCAAACATTAACAATGTAACCCTATAACAATACGTACATATAAGTGACTGTCATATAGAATTTGCACAAACTTACATCGTAGGTTTCACACCAGACTCTGTCGACTGCAAGATAATAATTTATTCACATGTAAACTCGTCCTCTCAACTTAGATTGGACTTAAACGAGTACGTTCTGAACGCGTATTATACTTGATGAAGTTAAACATGTCCCAAACACGAAACTTGACGGCGTCGAGATGAAAATACAATGTACCAAAATAATTTTGCTCTCTCACTTGACAGCAGACATTCGGCGATAATTGGAACACTGTTGAATAATATTGTGATTGATTGTACAATGTTTTATCGAATTAGTTAATGATATTTCAACCCTACTCTAAAAGATAAACAATTCGTAAATAATAAATTAATTAACCTACTAAATTTCAGCTTATAATAAGTACTTGAAAACGTTAAAAAACATCAAAAAAAAATCTAACATTGTAAATATTTTATAATCATTGATAAAATCTATGTACAGTAGTACTATTTAAATCATGCGCTTCGGCTATATTCGCCAAGCTTCGGAAATCTGAATGTATTTTAAAGATATCTATATAGAGTTGTTATAACACATAATCAATCATTTCGCTTAAGTTTAGTTTAGGTAAGACAATTTAAAAATAAAAGTATAAATTGTAAAAAGAGTAAAAAGTGTAAAGCCGAAGCGTATAATTTAAATAGTAGTGCTGTATATACAACGTACCTAAAAACAATCTC
>NJDD01001584.1:150546-172134 GCA_002245505.1 Calephelis nemesis
AACTGATTCTAATTATTTATTTATTACTTAGTGTCGCCTCTGTGGTCTAGCGGTTTAGTTGTTGGACTTGAATAAATGAGATCCCGGGTTCGAATCCCGGGTCGTTTTTCCAATTTTCTATTTAAAAACGTTGCTCGGGATTGGATATGTGCCCCGTTGGCGATAGGCTTGCCACCTATCACATTGTGGGACTTGGTGTCTTCGGCTAGTCGTGGGTGCCATGGTTGTGCCTCTGCCCACCTCTTCGGGGATATGGGCACGAAGACACTTTACTTTACTTTACTTAATGATCCTAACTAAAAATATGCCGCATTTATCAATGCACTGCATTTTGTAGGATGCAAGAGTCCAAGCTTTGAATTTTCAGCGTTCTAACAATGACATTGCTGAGAAGCCTACTTTACTTTCACAATGACGAGCTCAGCGCTGCATTTCAACAAGCACTACGCTAACAGCTTTACAGTTTTTCTAAATAATATTTTTTAACGTCAAAGAAATAAATCCTGGGCTTTGATGTTTCAAAACAGTTTTATTTTCAGTACATTTTATGAACAAATAGGTGCTAAAATTAAAAAATATGGCTTCGTCCAAAGCTACTTTATACTACCGCGATAACATTTAGATATTTCATTATTAAAATTAGTCTACGTCTTTCTTCAATATATAGCTTCACGCCAAGTCCCGTAAGATGTCGGCAGTGAGTATTGAGTGCCAAATTTTGCGATCCCTGACACCCTGCCTAGCTTTTCCTAAAAGCTTCAGCTTTGTCTAGCTTAAAATTTAAAATCGCCTCTGTGGTCTAGCGGTTCAGTTGTTAGACTTGACTGCATGAGGTCCTGGGTCAGAATCCCAGGTCGGGCAACAGAAAGAGAATTGGGTTTTTCCAATTTTCTATTACAAAAATTTGCTCGGGATAGGATTTTTGTGACCGGTTGGCGATAGGCTTGCCACCTATCACATTGTGGGACTTAGTATCTTCGGCGAGTCGTGGGTGCCCTGGTTGTGCATCTGCCTACCTCTTCGGAGATATGGGCGTGAATATACTTTAGCTTCAAATTTTCTGACGTCTAATCTAAAAACAGAACGTACATAATATATAATATCTGTCTTTCTACAGAAACATTTACTGTTTACTTAAGTTACTTACATTTCGTAATAGCAAATGTTAAACAGGTTATTACCAACAAGATCACTGATGGTAGAATAAATACCATACTGCAATATTATGCTCTAGTAGTGATCAATCGTATTACCTTTCCATAATGACTCTGTCATGGGTAAGGCAGCAGGTAGACTTGCAGAAATGTCACAACATGCCGACTACAGGGCAACGTCGCAACAGTGGTTTCTATAAGCCAAACGTTGTCTCTTACCATGAAGAGAGCCGTGTGATTGTTTGCTTTTTAATCAAAAAATACACACCATTCGCGTAACACACGCAGACATTTTAATTTTTTATCATTAAATCGACTAAAAATAAAAATAAAAGTTTAATCAATTCCTTTTAAGATTCAAACTTTTTTTTATTTGTAATCAAAAAAAGTACCTATCATGCTTTTTTGTAAGCTTACACATATCTTTACAACGATCGATGTCATACAAAATCAAGGCGTATTTAAAACAAAAAAGAAGCTAAAAATCATAGATCGTGTTGTTATTTTAGTGATTGAAACATATGGCCGTACTTAGAGACGCCAATTTAACCGATTTGGCTAATTCTTTTTTGGTGCTGTTAGTTATTATTAGAACAAGATTTTTGTGAAGAGAAAAACTTGGAAAATTGCAGGGAAAATAGGAAAAACAATACTTTATTTTTCCCTAAACAAACTAATCGGGTGGAACAAAGTTCGCCGTGACAGCTAGTATCATATAAAAGATAATTGATGTGCCTTGATGCTGTAAGACGTGTTTATTTTTCTTAATACACAAATGAGCAGTGGCTATCACTTTAGAAGATACTTAAACTGTACATAAATAAAATGAAGTATCGTAAAATACTCGTTGGCGTGTTTTATTGCTATTAAAAACTGCAACGTCTCGATTAACTTAAAAGCATAACAACGGGAAGTAAATATGCCTTGAACAGCGTAGAGACGTAGACTTAACAAATACAAGGAACTACTACTGTAACTTGAAAGTAAATTGAGTTTAACAACCCCTCAGCTTGTTAATTTAACGAGTACATTATAAAATAAACCGTGGATAGTGGAACATAAATAAAAGTGTTGTCATCTCTCCCCAAGATACACGTACCTTGCTTAAGCACACTTCGCTGGTTTCCTTGCTTATACGAAGTCGCGCTTCTGAGTAAGAGATTGTACAGCAAGTGCGCTTTCTTGATTAGCAATGTTCTAGTTAATATTACTATTTCAACTACACCCTCTGTAATTGCATTTCTCATAGAATAGTATTAAAGAGGGACTATACACTGATGACACATTTATATATCTATCATTACGATAAACGTAAATGTCTCTTTAGATGCGCGTGCTGTGCTTAAACACGCTTATTTAGCTTCCAAAATTCCAAAATTGAGAACGTACAGTAATGGTATTTTTGTGATAGCTCTAAAGAAATTCAAGCAACATAGCTTTTAAATTTATACCAGTTACAATAACTTAACATGTCATCACTCTCCAAAATGCTTCAACTTTAATGGACAACAATTGACACAATAATTAAAACTATCTACTTGCCCAAAAATGATTCAACTTCATATGTTGCTTTATTCAGAATAGAGATTATTTTTGAATAAAGATATTGTTTATCTTTATTAATATTATTGGTTTAATTTTGTATGTTTGTTTATTGGTACGGGCTTTGCACTTAAACACAAACTAACCCGGTAGTATATAAGCCCAGTTTAACTAAGTGAATTAGTATGTTGGTTACATAAAATAATAATTAACTTGTAAAAATACGCGCTATACTATCCCGTTTACAAATTTTACATGTGTCTAAGCAAAACGACACTTTAAGTGGAACAATTTATTTACATTATGTTTGGAAGGAAATATTAATTTTGTGCTTTCTCCGAGTCTCACATGATTAGAATTCCTTTTTTTATGAACCTATGAAGAATAAACATTTTCGTAAAGCTGTTCGTTTTGTCATACTCATTCAAATGTCACAAGCTGAATGAATGACTGTGATAGGAATTAGGAACCATGCTCTACTTCACCTTTATCAACATGTTGGGTTCCAAAGTCGTTGTATTTTTAGACTACCTTCCTTACAGGAAATAAGTAATTTAATCTGTTTGTTTTCCTTACAACAGTAAACAAATAATAATAAAGAACAAGAAATATTTATTAAGCCAATATGCCGAAATATAGGAGATCAAAAGTATTCAATTTTACAAAATGTAAAAAGAAAGTATCTTTAAGCCCATACCCCGAACGGGTAGGCAGAGGCACAACCAGGGCACCCACGACTAGCCGAAGACACTAAGTCCCACAATGTGATAGGTGTCAAGCGTATCGCCAACCGGGCACATATCTAATCCCGAGCAACGTTTTTTTTATTAGAAAATTGCAATTTTCTTTTTGTTGCTCGATCCGGGGTTCGAACCCGGGACCTCTTGCAGTCAAGTCCAATAACTGAACCGCTAAACCACAGAGGCGATACCTCTCTTATTAAAAAGAGTGTATATTCCACAGTATTTTGAGTCTGATTAATATTTCTCACGTAGTTAGCTGTTAATATATTGGGAAACAGAATAACTGATGTCCTTCCAGGTTATTAAATTCATAAGAATATTTTCAGAAGTTTCGACGTGAAACAGAATGAAAAAGTCGAAAAAAATACGATGGTTAGAATTAAAATGTTGAGCTGAGGTAATGTAGTGGACTACTGATAGTATTAGTAAGGTAAAAGTCACGCATATAAGTACTAAAGTTTGATTACCTGTGTAATCTAGCGGTCTGGTAGTAGACTTGACTCCATAAGGTCACTGATTCGATCCCTGGGTCGGTCAACAAGTAGAAAATGTGTTTTTTTCATTTTTTTAATAAAAATCACTTTGCCTGGAAGTAGATATGAGCCGATTGGCGATAGGCTTGCCTCCTATCATATTGTGGGACTTAGTGTCTTTAGCGAGTGGTGGGTGCCCTAGTTATAGCCCTCTGCCTACTTTAAAAACCTTCCCTGGACTTGGACTAAATGTCCTCGTTAGTCGAGTGTCCAGCGTACACGCCTAACTGAACTGACCCGCCACGAAGCTTAGGTTCGATTTCCGACGGGAGCAGGCATTTATGTGATGAACATTTAGGTGCCTGCATTTCTGGGTCTGGCTGATTATTAAATTTATTCTGGTATATATTTATTTATTTCTGTGTATAATTATCGTTTACACAAAAATAAATAAATATATACCACAAACTAACAAACCCATAACAAAAACATATAATTTGCTTACTTTGGGGTTAGATTCAGTTTGTGTAAGTTGTCTGGAAATACTTGAACAAAAATTTCAGAACCAAAATTAACCAAATCAGAATTGCTATTCTCGAGTTTTAGCAAGACTAACGAACTTATATAAAATATATTAATATAGTATATAATATAATAATATAATCAACTTATATAACTATATATAAAAATCTACTGAGATTTTTATATATAGAAGATTTTTACACGTGCCCCACTAAAGTGCTCAAAACATAAAATCTGTGCTTAAATGACTTGCTTAAACCAAAAACGACGAACTGAATAATCCTCAAACGTAATAACAAACATGACCTTTTACTGGTACCATTAAATGGAATATTGGATATCGAAATGCGTAACAACGTTCTAAGCCAATTAACCAGTCATTTTTGTAGTACGGGCGCATTCACGGCGATGGCTAAGCTGGAATAAGCCGGTTATACCCAGTACGAATCTAATTAAAGGACACTGTTCGTCCCGAAATGCTGACAGTTGCCATTTAGGAATTTTTTTCCACACGTAACCATTTCAAAGGGCCCTTTAATTGGTTTGTTTGTCAAAAGGTTTCCCTTTAAGTGCTATTGTATGAAACGCAATAGAGATCTTGTGTGTTGTTTAATAAAGTAATGCAGTAACGGACTTTTAAATTTAATGTGTGGTTATTTGATTTTATATTGACCGCCTTTCAAAGTTAACTCGTAGTTATTTGATTTTATATTGACCGCCTTTCAAAGTTAACTCGTAGTTATTTTGAGTCTATATTGACCGCCTTTCAAATTTAACACGTAGTTATTAGATTTTATATTCACCGCCTTTCAAAGTTAACGTGTAGTTATTTGATTTTATATTCACCGCCTTTCAAAGTTAACGTGTAGTTATTTGATTTTATATTGACGACCTTTCAAAGTTAACGCGTAGTTATTTCATTTTATATATATTTTTTATGACATTGGAAGGCAAACAAGCAGACGGATTTCCTGATAGTAAGAAATTCACACAGCTAAAAGACACCATAGGTGGTAATGGTGCATTGCCAACCTGAGGCCGAGATGTTAGACCTCGAGCAAAAGTAAGTTTACCGGCTACATTACCCTCCGTACCGGAACACGTCAACGGCAAGCACTGATATTGTAGCAGCAGGAATAGGTAAGTGGTACCAATCCGGGCGAGTCGCTGCGAATGTCTACCACCAAAATTTATATATTTGATTTTATATTGACCGCCTTGTTGGTCAAGGGCCAAGCGTACACGTCTAACTTCTTCGGTTGGTCGAGGCTTGGATTCGATTCCCGACGGAGCAGCCATTTGTGTGATGAAGATTTAGATATCTGCATTTCAGGGTCTAGGTGTTTATTAACTTTATTCTAGTGTTTATTTAAGTATTTCTATGTATTAGAATCGTTGACTGACACCTATAACACAAGCGTATAATTTGCTTACTTTGGCGTTACATTCAATTTGTGTAACTTGTCCAGAAACATCTATTTACTAGCTGTTCCCGCGAACTTCGTTTCGCCCGTTCAGTTTGTATGGGAAAAATTAAAATGTTGTTTTTCCCAGTTTCCTCACAATTGAACAGGATAAAAAGTATCCTTTGTCCTTCTCCCGGTTTTAAGTTACCTCCCTACCAAATTTCAGTCTAATCGGTGTAGCCGTTCTTGAGTTATAAATAGTGTAAATAACACCACTTTCTTTTATATATATAGATTTATATCTAGACGATGTCATCGCAGATCGTATAAAAGCGAAAAATATTTGCACTCTAACTCAAAAACCACTGGTATGGCTTCTATAAAAGTTGAGTGGGACCATTTCGAAAACATCTGCTTTCTTTCGAAAAAGAATTATCAAACTGCAACGTGGTACCCAATGAAATACCTAGTTGGAGTCGGATTTTGCAGTCTTCCTGTACTTGATTATCGTAACTTAATATATTGAGAATTAGTTACAAAAATACGTTTTTACGAACAAACAAATGCTCTTTTTATGATTTGTACTTAATTTTTGTTCTAAAAAATTAAAAACACTTAGTTCGTCGTAAAGAAAAAGTGTGCGTGCGATTCACACGCGGTAGAAGCGAAATCGACAACAGAATGAGATGATTATATATTTGTGTCTCTTACCTGCAAAAGAATGAGATGAATATATTTTTGTGTCTCTTACCTGTCGTTTTTCCGTTGCACCCATTTTGAAATCACAACAATTCTAAAGAAGTTTCACTTCAAAAAACTAATTCTAGCAGTGCTGATGGCATTTCCAAGAGATATCATGTTATAATATCACCATCAAAAGGCTATTCCGTCACCTCTTATGAAACACAGTCGCCTCTGTGGTCTAGCGGTCCTGGTGTTGGACTTGACTGCACGAGTTCCCGGGTTCGAATCCTGGGTCGGGCAACAAAAAAAAATTGGTTTTCCTAAATTTCTAATAAAAAAATGTTACCCGAGATTGGACAAATGCCCGGTTGGCGATAGGTTTGCCACCTATCACATTGTGGGACTTAGGGCCTTCGACTAGTCGTGGGTGCACTGGTTGTGCCTCTGCCTTCCTCTTCGGGGGTATGGGCGTGAAGATACTTTTTTTTGCTACTTTACTTAATTTTTGTTCTAACGGAATGAAAAATACTTTGTTCGTCCTAAAAACCTAACTAATCCTAGCCCTGCTGATGTCCTTTCAAAGAGATAGTATGTTAGAATATCACCATCCAAAGGCTATTCCATTACCTCTTAAGAAACACAAACAATATTTAAACCCCGTTTCTTCGTAGTATACGTATATGACATTAAGAGTTTCGTGGGCTGTAATTTAGTAGAAAGCATTGAAATATTCGTGTATAATCTGAATAACATGCCGATATGAACAGCGAGGGAATACGGTTACATCGGGGCGTATTTTATCCGATATTAAACGTTTAGGGAGCTCCGAATGGAATATTTTACAAAATACACGAGGGCTTTTATAATATTTAATAGGATAATGGATAAACTATCCGGTGAGTCATTTTCCGAACTCAGGTAATAACGTTAAAACTACAAGCATGTAATTTTATGGCCAAATTTAGACACGATTTATGAATCTGTCCACATAAGTTTAAAGTTTTGTTATGATATTGGAATGCAAACCAGCAGAAATATTTCCTGATAGTAAGAAATTCATGACGCCTAGAGACACTAAAGGTGGTAATTGCCAACTTGCCAACCTGAGGCGAGGAATGTTAAGCCTTGAGCAAAAGTAAGTTTACCGCCTTCCTTACCCTGCGAAACTCTACCACCTAGTCAGAAGTCACGGTGTTAGTGACGGTAAGCCTATGCTCGTCTTTTACGAGCTGCCTGGCATTAAGGCAGATGGTCTATTCTGCTAAGGAGCCCGGACCAACAAACTGTATTAACTTTTTTCAATACTTTCAAATAGCCTTCCAATTTACGTTATCCTTTCAATTGAAGATAAATTTTAAATAATTAACCCGATTCACTGAAATTAATCTTACAGTTTTCACACACACAAAAAACACTTCTTTCTTTGTTTTAAAAATACTTGGGTTTAAAAGAAGGTTTTTTTATTTGAAGGTCAGATTTAAAATCTAATTTTGTTATAATCGTTAAGTAGAAATGTATACCTAAGAAAAATATACCGCCTTAAGTATGTAAGATACTTACTTACTTAAATAAATTCTCGTGTCACATTGTTCGCTCCTCCTTCAAAATTGCTCGACCGATTTTGATAAAATTTTGTAAGCGTATTGAGTAGGTCTGTGAATTGGCCAACATCTATTTTTCATGACCCTAAGCAATAAGGGTGTTAAGATTAAAAATGTAGCAGAACAACTCTTGCCGGGTCTAAATAACTAAAAGGTATTTGAAATTGAAATTACTAAAACATTTCCTGAAAGATACTATGCAAATAAACTTCTTCGAAAATATCATAGATCCAGTATATTTTTAAGTACTTGATTCAGTACGACCTCTATAATGTGATTTTACTTTCCATATTTTGTTCCAATAGAAATATTGGATATCAAGTAGGGTTCTACTGTTTATATTATTTGAAGGATGGTGTATCTTGACCGGCTAGCGTAAAACATTACGTCACAAGTGTTTATTAACTTTAGGGTGTGACCCGGCAAACCCGAGTATGAATTTCTGTTTTTAAATAACTTTGGAGAGCGATTTAAAATTTAGGATGCATGAAAATATGCAAATCAAAGGAAGTGGCCAGATTAAGAACACTAGTTAGTTTTATTCAAATCATAAGAATATTTTACAACCTTGTAATATATTAATGTTCAAAGTCACGAACGGTAAAATATGTTTTTTAATCCGCCATTTTAAATTTCAGTTTTAGAATACTCATTTAACCTGTACATGAACCTAACCAAATTATACATCATTCGAATTTTGAATGATTTGATTCAAATTTCGAAATGTTTTTTTTTTCTTTTTCTAGCACACACAACATGCCTGAATAATTTAGTATTATGGTATTAATACAGACTTATATCACAAAATATAGACAGATTTTGTGCTTGCATTGTCCGCACAGTGCAAAATTCAACATACATAGAAACAATATATCTTCATGGAAATTCCTTTTAAGGGTAAGGAAAAATAAGTAAACTAAATTAAAAAAGCCAGTCAAAGAGGTGGTTTTTCTTCAATCTTTCGTAAAACATGGTGACATTTCGAGGCAACCTACTCTAATGACTACAGTAGGTACCTACTGACTATTTTTCTTCATTCTTCATAACAAAGGTATAACGGTAAAACGGTATAAAGGTAAAAACATCCTTAAAAATAATTCTACTGTTTTTCTAGTTCTTAAACTCCCTGCTTAAAATGCCTTAAACTGTGAGTGAACTGAGATTTTAGCTAAAACCAATAAAAATAAACCATAAAAATGTTTAATGAACTGTCTAGGACGATAAAAATAAAAGATAAATCCCTCAGTGAGTTCTCTAGATCTGGAATGGGTATATAGACGTGTTCTATATACCCATAGATCGGGAGGTAGTTGTCGAAAACCTTGTCTAATCGAGTCTTTACCCCTTAATGAGATGTGTTTTACGACACTTATAGTTTTAGTACTATTATTTTTCCTGTCGAAAGAGGTTAAAATGTTGAATGGTGCACCTGTAGAAACTGTCGGATTTTGTACAATCATGAAATAATTTGTATAAAAACTCATGAAAACTTAACTTAAAAATTCAGAATTAAAAAAAGTTAACAAAATACGCTGGTTGCGTCTGATATTCTTTAGAAAAATATTTTAAAATTAATCGGATTATCCAACGTCAAAACATGTCTTTCTAATTTTACTTGTCACGTTATACCGTAAGTATTAAGTTTCATGATTGGTCCCTCCCATCTGTACAGTATTGTTTTAACATATTTATACACTAGGCATGGTCTGTTTCGGCCGACGAACTTTTCAAAGATCTTAGAATTGTCTCGTTCAGACAGTGTCTATTATGATGGTACTTACTAGGTGAAACAAGTACATCATCAGCGCCCGCCCTGTCTATAGGGAATTTATTACTTGTGGTTTCTATCCGACCGCGCGAAACTCGACGCCACCTAACCCCTATCGATGTCTTTTCACATCGATACTAGTGTATTGGTTCGTTTCAGTCATTTGAATATTTATTACTTTATTAGTATGCTAATTCTGACTGCGATTTAAATTATAAATAGATAAACCTTTCTTAATAAAGTTAAGCATTTATCTGATATTCATAATCCTAAAGGAATAACAATTACATTAGACCAAAATTAAGTGCAAACTTGTAACTAGATAGTAGTGGTATCTTCACGTCCATATCCTCGAAGAGTTAGGCAGAGACAGAGGACAACCACGACTAGCCGAAGTCACTAAGTCCCATAATGTGATAGGTGACAAGTCTATCGCCAACAGGACACATATCCAATCCCGAGCAACATTTTTTTTAATTAGTAAATTGGAAAAACCAAATTTTCTTTTTGTTGCCCGACCGGGAGTCAATTCCGGGACCTCATGCAGTCAAGTTCCTGGACCACTAGACCACAGAGGCTATAACTAACTAATTTATAAGTAAATTATTTATTTCGTAATGAAAATTGCTACAAAATCTGTATGTCATCTGTTTGTATTAATCTATCTAAATGTCTTGAAATGTAGTAATTTTGATTAATAAACAACTTAAAAAAAATGTCAACTAAAACTAAACTACTGCTATTTTAAATCTATTTAGCATACTTTTTAAATAAATATAAAAATTTTAAGTCACGTTCTTAAATTTCCATAATAACAATTTATTTCTTTTATTACTAAACTATTTTCAATCATAAACTTAAAGAAATAACTTTCTCCCCAATTCAATAAGTACTCCCACATACATTAAAATGAGAAAATTCAGTCGCTATCCAACAATGTAAAAGACTAAATTTGAAAAGTTTTGCCAATTGAGAACAAAATAATAACTTAAAATCATCTCGTATCTCACAATAAACGAACTAATTACGAAATCAAAGGCAAAATTAAATCAGAAAAGTCAATCACTTTTCAAAATCACACAGCTTTTTTCTTCCTGCCGCCATAACGTCATGACGTGTTCCAGTTTGGAGGGTAAGGTTCCTAACATCCCGACCTCAGTTTGGCAAAACACCATTACCACCTTTGGTGTCTCTAAGCGGCGTGAATTTCTTACCATAAGGATACCTTCTAAAATTAAAAAAAAACATTTTCTGCGCTGATGAAGTTAGTTGCGGGTAAACATCAAGTTACAAGTGAAGTAAAATTAAGCATGAACCCAACCTAAAGTTAACTTTTCAAAAACAAAAATAAATTTCCCCGTTTTATATTTCCCATTTTGTGAGGAAAATTTAATCACAAACTAAACATTTCACCGCATACCTGACAACAAACCACTCAACTAGCGAAAAATTCTTGCTTTTATTGTAGACGTGACACTCGATCGCTTACGGTACGTTGTCACTTCACCGCCGACTTGATTTATGCGACCAATATGGCGGCGCCTGTCACTCTGTACCAATATCGAACTCGTGTTTATTATCTTTAACGTTGTTTGACCCTTCTACTGAAAACATAAAGATTATTATGACCATGACAATTTACTTACATCGTAAGTCAAACTATTTTACGACAAGAGTGCTCTTAATTTTAAATATGTTTGTTTTTAATAGCAGAAAATTGACATTAATAAGCTTACTAGCAGTTGCACGCAGCTTCATCTGCATAACTTTGCTTTTACTGCACCGATTTTGATGAAACAAAACCAATATCAACTCAGGCATAATGTAGCATTCTAAAGGTAAAATAATTTTTGAAATCGGTCCAGTAGTTTCGGAGCCTATTCATTTCAAACAAACAACCAAAAAATCAAACATATCTCTTTATAATGTTAGTATAGACTATCCTGTTAGACTTTAATTCGGTTGAAAATACGCGCCTACCACTACTACTGACATGTTTTGATAAAAAATGACAAAGACTTATACTAAGTATCCCTGCTCTTTTTTTTTATGATATTGGAAGGCAAACAAGCAGACGGATTTCCTGATGGCAAGAAATTCCCGCCGCCTAGAGACACCAAAGGTGGTAATGGTGCGTTGCCAACCTGAGGCCAGGATGTTAGGCCTTGAGCAAAAGCAAGTTTACCGGCTACCTTACCCTCCGAACCAGAACACGTCATGACGTTATGGCGGCAGGAATAGGTAAGGCGGTCACCAATCCGGGTGAGTCGCTGCGAAACTCTACCACCTAGTCAGATGTCACGGTGTTAGTGACGGTTAGCCTTTGCTCGCCTTTTACGAGCTGCTTGGCACAGGAAGGCAGATGGTCTATTCTACAAAGGAGCCCGGACCAACACGGGGGCAGTCTTCATTTAATAATCTGTCCAATATTTATCCCTTAATTTTCCTTGATACCAAGAGCTCAAAGACTAACGATTTTTGTATATCAATCTAAAACTGAGCCGTTTTTATTCTAGGTGGTCCTATTGAAATAGATGGAATCCCAAGATAACCGACGAAAAGGCTTAATTTTTAACCGACTGCATAAAAAGGAGGACGTTCTCAGTTCGACTGTATGTTTTTTTGTTTGTTTGTGAAGCAATTACTCAGCCAATAGCCAACCGATTTTGATGGTTCTTTATAGAAAGATAGGTCACGATTCCGAGGTCATATTTGGGTGACGCGTAATAGTACATCATTAATGATAAGGTCGCCAATTTAACTAAATACTAAATGTGGGACCATTTCGGAACCATTTGCTATCTTTCGAAAAAAGAATTATCAAATTGCGACGTCGTAACCAATGAAACAGTCGGAGTCGGATTTTGCAGTTGTATTTGCAGTGTACTTGAAGATTACTTGCTTAATTATATCAGTTCATTGCAGTTGTACTGTGCTAAAATTATTTACTTAAACAAACATTTCCTATCTCTAAACTCCTACAAGATAATAAAATCATAAATTAAGGTTATTGGAAAACTTGTACATAGCGTTATACGTAGGAGTGTTTATAAAGCTTTGAAAAATTGTCCACCAAAGACACAAAGGACTGAAGTAGGTAGCTCGGAGGACACCTCCTGACCCTCCATTGCTACCGCTAAGTAGGTCGAATAATGTGCCGGGCTCGGTAGAAGTGCACTCCGGACCCTCGGCTGATTTAAGTGCTTTTCAGTCGATCCTTATGAAAATCGCTCGATTTGACAGAATTTTTAAATTTCGTTATCAAAATTAAATTAGAAAATTTTCCAAATACTTGATCTTCACACAAAATTAAAGATTTTTTTTGAAGTGAAACTTCTTTATCGTGGTTGGTAAAAATTTTAGTGTAACAGTTTTTCGTTACCCGTCACATTTTTCCGGTACGCGCCATCTTTGTTCTTATCCCTACCACGCGTGATTCGAAGTATACTTTCTCCAACGGAGTAGGGATTGGCATTAACTTTATTTAACCTTTTTCTGTAAAGTTGCTTATATTAAATTATTTTTTGAAAAATAACGTTATAAAGAAGTTTCACTACTTCACTTCTTACGAGTGTACGCTAGTACACGCACACATTTTTTTTTTGCTCCATAAGAAGCTTTACTGAGTTCTTCGACGTTACAATCTTGTCTATAGACTAATGAGTAATGTCTCTAAGTATAAGTCTATCAACTTTTACTTAGTGTCTCTAAAATTAAGTTTTATTAATATCTTAAACTTTAAACATTGTCACTTGATTTTGGCACTAGCACTATGTGAATCTACACAACACTACACTAGTTTATACGCCTATGGCTTTGTCCTTTTCAGCCTTCTCTTCGTATCTGTGATATCAAGATGTTGTATTGTTTCGATGTTCACATGATGGTGAAGTCTATGGTGATGAGCTTCTGCACTTTTTTTTATAACGTCACTGACAAACTCCACTTTGAGATCCCGATGGAGGTCATCATTTCTTATGTACCAGGGTGCATTTGCAATATTTCTAAGCACTTTGTTTTGAAACCTTTTAAGAAATTCTGATTGCTGAAAATGTTTTACCTAGCATTAGCGTTTTTGTCAACAAAAAATTAATTAATTTTAGTTTTGATCATAGTCAATCTCCACCCTCACCCGCATCACACGAACTGCTCCACTGGGGGACATCAGTGACAAAAATCGATGTTAGGAAAATAATAGATCATATAGTACAAAGCTCCACAACTACAGTGCCGCCAACTTAACTGTTTAGTGGCGTAACTCGGAACTAAATCGCTATTTCGTAAAACGTCTTTTATTTGTCAGTTTCTGAAATGTAAGTGACAAAACTAATACTCCCACAACTATATTTTTATGTTACTAGTTGATTTTCATACAAATTTTGATTTGATCTTTTTACAAATATGCGTATCAAATTAATCGCCATTGGTAGAGCTCTTCAGCCGAAAAAAGAATAACAGACAGAAAGACAGACTCTCACAATTATAATATTAGTATACATACACACATTACAGACATACTCACGTCCCTTACAGGCCAGAAGGAGGGTATCGAGTGCCAAACTTCACGATCCTGACAAACCTGTCTAGCTTCCTTTACATTCATTATCTTTTTCACACGCCGGTTTCGGAGACTCTTGATACCACCCTTGGATAATGTCCGAGAGATCTGATCGTGGATATTAGTATGAAGTATCATTGCTATTTTTAAGCAAAATTCTCAATCAGTAAAACTAAACGGCACACTAGCGACACTATTTACTGAACAGACAATTTGATCGCACTGTATCTTTCTATGACGTGTATTGTAATTATCTGACCCAGAAGGCTAAACAAAGGTGTTTCTGATCAACATAGAATTCTTTATTAAAGCTTTGTTTTCTCGACTTTTTCATTTTAAACAAAATGCTTTCTTGCGGTTTCATAATGTATTTTCCAACAAGTGCTCAAACAAGCGAGATCGCAGGTCGATTGAATTCCGATTCAGCTTTAAATAAAAAATATTAATATCGGGGTACTCGTATATGTTTTAATATTAATTCTTTTTCTCGAGTACTGTGAATTGAATAATTAATTTGAATTTATCGTCGTCGTATAGTCAGCCCTGAATATAGGTACGAAAACTTTACAGTGAATTTAATTTTATTTATGAGTATTAAATTGCCATTTTAACGATCCGGTCAAACTCACGCTTATGTTACCTTTAGGGTTCCGTAGCCCAAGGCCAAAAACGGAACCCTTATATATTCGTCATGTCTACCTGTCTTTTTGTCTATCCGTCCGTATATCACAGCCACTTTTTTACGCAACTGTAAGAACTGTACTGTTGAAAGTATAAAAGTATGTGAACCCCACAAAGATTTTTTTGGAGTTTATCCATAATTAGAACTGAAACTCTACATTTTTTTCGTCAACACTCACGGGAGTGTGGGGTATGTATGGATAATTTTAAAACTAATTTTAAGGTTTCAAACATATATTGCTACTAAACTGAACTTTTAATGCGGTAAAACGTGGAAACTTAAAACTTAGACCCCTGGAACTTTTAAAATGAAAACAATAAAACAAAAAAAATACATGATCTATCAGTCATTGTGACTGACGGATAACATATGTTGTGAGGCGGTAACTCTCATTTATGTCCACACATTTTTTTATGATATTGGAAAACAAACAAACAGACGGATTTCCTGATAGTGAGAAATACACGCCGCCTTGAGACACCAAAGGTGGTAATGATGCGTTGCCAACCTGTGGCCGGGATGTTAGGCCTCGAGCAAAAGTAAGTTTACCGGCTACCTTACCCTCCGAACCGGAAAACGTAATGACATTATGGCGGTAGGAATAGGTTGTGCGGTGGTACCCACCTGGGTGAGTCGCTGCGAAACTCTACCACCTAGTCAGATGTCGCGGTGTTAGTGAAAGTGAGCCTATACTCGCCTCTTACGAGCTGCCTGGCAGGAAGGCAGATGGTCTATTGTGCAAAGGAGTCCGGACCAACACGAGAAAGACACATTTTGTAAATCAACCTTTAGAGGTAGTGAAAGATAGGTATCATATCGTACCTATAGTACAATGGTTTGTGATTTTTTGTTAGGAAATGTTTCTGCTTGTTTAAGATCGACACAACTACAAATTTTGTAAAAATAAAAATTTTGTAAAAAATACTTGTTATAAATGTGATAAGTTGCCCTTTTATCAAAATGTTTCTGTTTAAAAGAGAAACAGAAATTATTATTTAAATATAATTTACGTATTTAATATTATAATGTTCGTATATTTTGATAATATTGCTTTCGATTTATAACAAAATCACAATTCGATTAACCTTTTCACTCGCTTGTTAGACATTTTTTCCGTAACAATACGAGTCATTACGACATAAGAACTCACTCATTTGTACAAGGTCAGTAACACAAATGTGAGACCTTTTCTGTTACAGTTGGTACGTCAGTGAGGTTACTTAATATGAGGGAAAACGCTTACTGATATTTCTCCTCTTTCGCCTCTGTGGTCTAACGGTTCAGTTGTTAGACTTGATTGCATGAGGTCCCGGGTTCGAGTCCCGAGTCGGGCAACAAAAAAGAAAATTGGGTTTCTCCTATTTTCTAATTAAAAAAAATGTTGCTCGGCATTGGAAATGTGCCTGGTTGGCGATAGGCTTGCCACCTATCACATTGTGGAACTTAGTGTCTTCGGCTAGTCGTGGGTGCCCTGGCTGTACCTCTGCCTACCCCTTTGGGGATATGGACGTGTAGATGCTCTCCTCTTAAATACAGAATAAGCATCCAATACACGATAGGTTTGTTGTCAGTTATACCACTATCAATGATTTAAGTTTGAATGATTGTCAACAAATGTATGCTTATAAATTTATTACTGTCCTCTTAATATCCCACTTAGATTTTGGTGTTTGATATATAACAAGCTCATCGTCTGCTAATGAAAAAAAATTCTCTCTTATACAAGTCGAAAGACTTGCATAAGAGTCGAAAGACTTGTGTAAGAGAACTAAGATATCAGCCATAGAATAGTACCAGTAACATCTTTAGTGTCAATAAGTGACGCTACCATCGCTTATTACTCTCTTATCACCTTATAACATAAAAAATATTGATTCCACTAATATAAGCACAAAGATAGAAGAGTCCTAATTTTTTGGATTGTTTCCTCCGACAGATATTTTATAGTAATAAAATAAAGTGTAAACTTAAAAAACACCCAGACCCAAAAATAGAGACATACAAATTTACATAACACAAATGTTTGCCCCTTTGGGAATCGAACCCGAGTCTTGCATATGGTGTTTAAATACATATATACTCAAACCCCTCGACCAAAATAAATAGTAGTGTGGTTTTGGAAACACAATATTTCATAATACATTTACCCACTTTGTTATCGTTATAACTTATAACAAAAGTAATTTATATGACCTTAACTTAGGAAGACATGAAATGGACTTCTGTTTCAGTTACATCGGGCAGTCGTAGGGCAGTCCACTCCCTTAAAGGGAGGCTGTCACAGTGATTCGACGGAAGCATCGCTCACTCGGTCTGACGGACCAACTGAGTTGAGAAATAGAAACGAGGAATCACAAAAAATACTCTTGATCGAGCTAATGTTTGTAATTATAATAGATAATTCAATGTGGTTATTTTTAACTTGAACAGAAAAAGAGGGGTGTTATAAAATGTATGTGTCTGTGTATGTTTGTCTTATCAGAACTTATAAGTGGATCGGCTGATTTCAATGCGCATTTTTGTAAGAAATCTGACGTGGTTGTAGTTGTTGGCTACAATACAGATTTTGTAGGGGGTAACACCAAATACTTATATGTTAAAGATGCGTGGGCAAAACTAGACTAGAATGTTCAGTTTCTTCTTTCTAAACCGTAATACGAGAATAACGAATACTGACATTGTAGCAGCAAGAATAGGCAACCATGAATTTCCTTACTAAAAGTAAGAGTGATAGAAGCTTATAGAACTTCTTGTATTTTTATCTAGAGTATAATGTTACTTTTAGTATTGAAAAAAGATAAGCCTGCTGAATTTTTGTAACGGATCTTCCTATTGCGTGGCCGATTACGATCCGGTAGTAGTTTTTAAAAATGTCGACGTGCACAAGTATCACTTGTATGGTCCATGTTATATAGATTTTTTTGATTCAGACTCTAAAACTTAATTAAATAAGATCAGAAAGTCTTTAAAAATATTTACATTAACATCCAAAGGAACGCTTAAACTGATGTTAATGACAATTCAAAACATTTATATGTTCACGCCAAGTCAATTGCGGGATGGGCAGTGATTATAGAGTGCCAAATGCCACGTTCCTTGCAAACCTGCCAAGCTTCCTCAAGCGGCTTTAAGAGAATTTTGACGCCGCGCTCGGATAAAATCTCAGCGATATAATCATGGCATGTCAACCTATTACTCCCCGATCCAATATCAACAATATCCACCCACATTCACATTGTATGTCTGTTTTATTAATCTTTTCTTTTCAAAACAGAGCATGTTCTTTTCTTATTTTTACAACAACACTTTCTTTCAACACGAGTGGTATTTAAAGTTCTCGGATCTCACTGTTGCAAAAACGATCTTGAGAAGAATGGCTATGACGTAGATAACAGGTTTCTTAACGGATCCGCAATGCTAAATAAATGAATACGTCGTTGAATCTGCATGATAGAACTAGTTCAAATACACCCAAACATTGTTTCAATAAATTTTACTCTACAATGCGAAACAAAAACCATTTCCAAATTTGCCGTAAAAAAATCACTATTCCGATGTTCCTCTCCATTTAACATGACCTGGCCGAAGTATTTAGACTACTTGATAAATGGTAACCCAAATCGATTTATAGCGGGAGGCGTTCGAAGGAAAATGAAAAATTCATAAAATCTGTTAGAATTTTATAATGGTGTTTTCATCGATCACAATAATGAATTTGGAGTGACAGAGAGAGATATTGCCATCAGTCACTGACTGAAGCATATTGTAATTTTTTTACTTATCCCCTTAGAGCGGCACTTAATCAAAGAGATTTTGCGTAAAATGGTGTTTAACATTTTGTTTTGATAAGAAATACTCGTCTATATACATCAAAGATAATGCGTTGCCAACCTGAAGTTGGGATTTTAGGCCTCTTGCTACTTTTACCGATTAGGCTGCTTTACCAACTTGAATACGACAGTGGCGAGCACTACGTAATAACAATCCCAGTAAGGAAGTAAAAGTAGAGTAGAGGTAGTCCTCTACTAGTGTACTAGTGTACTGTCATATAAGATGGTCTGTAGATAGATGGCTCATGTGATAGAAATACTAATTTTGCCTACATATTTTTATGTGAGAGGTGATACGAACAATCAGACTATTATCTTGATAACAAGAGGCTATCGCAACTTGTAAACACCATATATGTTGTAGGTGCATTATTGACCTGTGACTGCGACATTAGGCATATTGTGCAAGTCTAGCGGCTACTCTACCCCCAGGTAGATATAGATTGCTGAATCTTATTTAGAAACAAAAAACTTTCATAACACAATAAAATATATTCAATAACCATCCATAGAACCTACTTGTAATGTATGTATTCTGATGACGTCAGCTTTCAAACAAAAATCGTCATTGAAATCGGTCTATTATTTTCGAAGTTATGATGCCATAGATCGATACACAAGATACGTAAAACTTATAATACCCCTGTATTTTCTTCGGGGAAAAGAATATTTAGATGGATTTTTATTTATCAGTTTATTTTGTTTAGTAAATAAGATTAGGTGTACAAAAGTATATCGCATCGTGGCAATTGTAAGAGGCCGTTTTGTCGCATCTACCTCCCATACGAGTTTGAAGCTCCGCCTCACTTAGCCTGAGAGCTTTCGACTGCCGAACACTGAAGATGCCCAACAAAGACCTTTTATTGTTTCATCATAGAAAGTGTGAAATAGACCTGACTTACATAATTAATACGTGTTGCTATATAATAAATATATTTTTATAACCCTTGGTCAAGACAAAATTTGAGAACGCGTTTGTTTTTTGAAACAGGTGACACTATTTTGACGTTTTGTTATACGTTGTAGAAGATTAGAAAATCGATGTTAAAAAATGTTTTCGAAATTGGATTTTGTTTTAATTACCAGAATT
Organism: Calephelis nemesis; assembly: GCA_002245505.1. Classification (NCBI taxonomy): domain Eukaryota; kingdom Metazoa; phylum Arthropoda; class Insecta; order Lepidoptera; family Riodinidae; genus Calephelis; species Calephelis nemesis. The sequence goes on from NJDD01001584.1 coordinate 170,600, forward strand.
TAAAATTCAAATAGTCACTCAGAATCAAATATTCTTTAATAAAATAAATTTTGAATTTCTTGTGTATAGAAATAATATATTATTTATATGCCAACAATTGTGGACACATACTGTGAAATTATGTTTAATATATTCAAAGCTGTTTTATTTTTAAGCTTTTTGGCGAAATATGTTGCTGTAAGCCATATATCACACATTATATATTGAAATACTGATGATGGCAATACTTGTCAGTTTTTATATTGTTCAGCAAATAAGCCTAGGGTGTAGACAAAGGCATGTCGCCATGAACGTAAGGACACGCTTCCGCCGCGCCGAGCTCTTATACTGGAAGCTAGAAGCTCGGCCTCACTCAACTCTCGAGCGGCTCGAGTGTCTGTCGACAGCCGAGCGCTGACAGCCTGAGAAATAGATGCACTGTAAAATATAGCTTTTCGTTATAAGATACTTTTGCTTTAAAAAAGTTGAGTGGTGTCAAAGGACACCTGGATGGACAGAGAAACATGCGTATGCCGCACAGCTTACAGCAAAAAGCTAATGCTGCATCACTATCCAATTGTCTTGTAATTTTTGCAGTTTTAATAGCAGATGCAACAGAATTGCTAAATATTTGGGTTGCAAGACTAACCTTCATTTTTTGGAATGGATTGGGGTTGATATGCTTATCAGTTATTTTTAAAAGTAATCTGCTTGTTTGTGACTTTTTGTTAATTTCATAGGTTTTAACTACGTCTTGAAAAGAAAAAACTTCCTCGACATACATAAAGGTTACAACTTTTTGTGAGAATTTTTTTCGTCTAGCCCCCTTTCACAACGCGCGATGAGGAACTTCGTTCCAATAAATACTATTAGAGTGCTTGCCAGATAAATCGTCACGCGGCATAAAATGGAACTATTTTGACATACGCCGAATGTTACTAGATACACGGTAATTGCCACAGAAACACTGATATTACTGCTATTTTTGGATAACACCGCCTAAGTGTAGCAACTCAATGTAGTTGCTACTGCGTTATTTCCAAATGATTTTAAACTGTGATTTATGATGTCGGTACCTATATTTTGAAATACCAGTTTATGTAGAAAATATTCATAAAACCATTCCTTTTTCCTTATTCTTTTGGCAACACCATTTTTGATATTTATTACCGAGTAAATCTCCTAATTACATAGGAATCTTTAATACAACTTACAAAAGATTTTACGGTAAGTAACAGTTTATCTGTAAACTATTTTAAAAATAAAACTATTTTAGTTTATACTAAACGACTGACGTAAAATCCTTTTCAGTTCTGTAATAAAACAATTATTGAGAGTGGATTTTTTAAAACCTGAGGGTAAATACAATTCTATGGTTGGCAACATTGGCAGCGTCCTCCTTCAAGTTCACTTATCTGGCGCACACTTTAACTGCTATTACTTTTCTTCGTATGCAGTTGCGGCCTGCGGGGTATTGAATGTCACAAGTAATGATCGTCATTACAACAATTTTCGTGTGTATAAAGAATAATTTTAGAATTTTCGAAAAAATAAAA
>NJDD01001584.1:172612-185119 GCA_002245505.1 Calephelis nemesis
AGCGTCCTCCTTCAAGTTCACTTATCTGGCGCACACTTTAACTGCTATTACTTATCTTCGTATGCAGTTGCGGCCTGCGGGGTATTGAATGTCACAAGTAATGACGAAACATGCCTGCAAATATTTTTCGATACAATCTTTTTTATTTTTTCGAAAATTCTAAAATTATTCTTTATATACACGAAAATTGTTGATTTTGTGAAATATAAAACTAGTAACAAGTATTTTTAAATGTGGATGCATTAGTCTAGAGTTTTAATAAATATATCTGAAATGTTGGGAATTTCACAGAAAAATATATTTCGCGACGTTTAAGTTTTGTAACAGTTAAAATGTAAAAAGAAACATAAAGAGCTCAGAAATTACTTAGCACTCCCATTAGTAGAAAGGAATTATTTTCTAGGTGGTAAAAATATTAAAACAAAGCAAATAATTAAAATACAAAGAAATATTAAATTTTTCTGGCTGCAGTTGAAACTTAATTTTCAATTTCGAATGAATAACAGTAGTGAGGCGACAATCTAGCTGAACAAAAAGTTTTATACAACGTTTGTAATTAGACACCGCAGAGAGCGCAAGGCTAGGCAGGACAAGGGTTGCCGGTTTAGAATTTTAAATACCAAAATATAAGGACAAAGTGTTACAATAAAGATAACTTTTTATTGTGCACCAAAATACTTAAAAAAATACACTAAAAATAAAACTTTAAAAGTAAGTGATACACAAAGGCGGCCTTATTGCCAAAAAAGGTAGTAGATATTCAACAGACTTTACGACAAAAAATACATTTTTAACTTAATTACGAGTGAAAATGAGTTCGAGGACGAAGGGTTTACAAGTTAGGTATTCCAAACAAAAAACTAAACTACTTTTAGTATGAAACTTGAGTTAATTTTTGAGTGAAATCAGAATCATAATCAAAATTATGTGTTTTTTTGTACTTTCTTATAAAAACGACGTTACTATGGGTTGTGTTATTGTTATTGTAATTGGATAAGTGCTGGTTTGACGATAGGATTACCAAACATTACAATATGTGACTATGTACCCTAATCACATCTTGAATGGTTTTACGTGCCTTATTTTATTCTTAGGTATCTTCACGCCCATATCCCCGAAGAGGTAGGCAGAGGCACAACCAGGGCACCCACGATTAGCCGAAGACACTAAGTCCCATGATAGGTGGCAAGCCTATCGCCAACCGGGCACATTTCCAATCCCGACCAACATTTTTTTTATTAGAAAATTGGAAAAATCCAATTTTCTTTTTGTTGGTCGACCCAGGATTCGAACCCGAGACCTCATGCAGTCAAGTCCAACACCCGGACCACTAGACCACAGAGGCGACACCACTGGCGACCACAGAGTTTCTCTTAGGTGATAACCGATAATGATAAATGAGGATTAGTAGAATAAGGGTAATGATGGATGCGTGAAAATACTTGCTTTACAACATCAAATAAACTTGATTTTCTATTTCCTCATAAAACGGGAACATGTCCTGTTTTGGCAACCCTACATGAGAACTCGTGAGTCGTGAGAGAGGTACGGGAAATATACATGAACTCTGAATTGAACAAAAAAACGAAAAGCAATTCGCTGCTGATCCGTTGGCTTACTTGTGCCATTATTTTTTGGCTCTAGATTCATTAATTAAAGTGTGCCAGGTTTACATAAAAGTACGGAAATTTTAATAATGGAATGCTTGAGATACGTTGCACAATTTTTGGACTGTTAATTGATGATGTTATTCATTTTATTATCGTGTGCTTTATTTTTTTCTATATCTTCCTTATATTTTTGTTAAAGGTCCTAATTGTAGGTTAGAGCGCTTGTCCATACTTAGGTATTTTCATATTTTTGCACAGAATATCGTCAATGCTCGCCGGACTGGAAAGTAGAGTATACGACAGAGTTGCACACTTACTAGTATCATCTTAATCTCTCATAGCGATAGTTGTATTAGATGCAGTGTTGGTAAAACCGCCAATCTTCTACATTTTAGCTATTCTATAATTTTAAAACGGAAATACATACTTTAAACAAAATCGCTTCTTCTGTCCCTATGTCCCTTTGTATGCTTAAATCTGTAAAACTACGCAACGGATTTTGATGCAGTGTTATTAATAGTTAAAGTGATTGAAAAGGAGGGTTTGTACTTTCATTTCAAGTCAGTCTATTAAAAGAGATTTTTCTTACATCATCTCTGTTAAGTTATTGTTATACAATAAGCTTATATTTTTCTAATAATGTAATAAAATTATACATACTATCACTTATGATATGGTTTCAAGGTTTTCAAAAATGACTTTAATGTTTTTTGAATATTTTTAGGGTTCTGTACACATAGTAAGTACTTATCTTTTGCTTTTGATATTACAAAAATGAACGTCTATAAATTATTTATCGAATTCAGCAAATACAAAAAAAATACATTAAAAAAAGAGTATCCTAAAGAGGTAGGCAGAGACAAAACCAAGGCACCCATGACTAGGAAAAAATACATTTTCTTTTGTTGCCCGACCCGGAATTCATGAAGTCAAGTCCAACACCTGGACCGCTAGACCACAAAGGCGATCTTAAATTAAATCATTAATTAGAAATATCCTTTAAATTTTAAAAATAAAACTTCAATGGCTTCGAAATAAGACCCTATCACAAACTTGAACCTTTTCTAAATTGTACCGTAAAGCAACGCAAAAATAGCGATTGACAATGTATTTACAATAGATGTATTCTAACAGAACGCATTATGTTATATGCTCCGTGTTGGTCCGGGCTCCTTTGCAGAATAGACCATCTGCCTTCCTGCAGGCAGCTAGTAAAAGGCGAGCATAGGCTTACCGTCACTAACACCGCGACATTCTACTAGGTGGTCGAGTTTTGCAGGTACTCGCCCGGTTTGGTACCGCCTTACCTATTCCTGCCACCATAACGTCCAATGCTTGCCGTTGACGTGTTCTGGTTCGGAGAGTAAGGTAGCCGGTAAACTTACTTTTGTTCGAGCCCTAGCATCCCGGTCTTTTTTCCTAAAAAAAAAATCCAAAAAATGCCTATTAGCCTGCTCTTCGCACAACGTTCGTTTTTGGACGCTTTGCTGGAAAATAACTGGATTACATTTTACATACAGGAGTTACTCGTACCGAAAACGTAGTTATCACAATTATCCAATATTCAATAAAACTAACGAGGTAACCGGACGAGACTACCTACACCTTAACTCTATTACCAAAAAACTCCCCATTATAATTAAGCTTTTAGATTACTTTTACTTGCCTTGTTTTATTACAACGAAAAGTTGTGATATGATTAGATCGTGTTTTAAGAGTTTCGAAGTCGGTCACCTCTGTGGTCTAGCGGTTCAGTTGTTGGACTTAACTGCTTGAGGTCCCGGGTTCGAATCTCGGGTCGGACAACAAAAAGAAAAATTCGATTTTTCCAATTTTTGAAATTTTTGGAAATGTGCCCGGTTGGTGAAGGGCTATCACATTGTGGGACGTAGTGTCTTCGGCTAGTCGTAAATGCCCTGGTTGTGCCTCTGTCTATCTCTTCGGTTATATGGGCGTGAAGATACTTTTTTTTTAGTTTTCGTAGTCGGTTGGCATAAACGGCACCCTTATAAATTAGACATGTCTGTCTATCTATTCGTATCTCATAGCCATTTTACTATTATATAACACTTAAATTAAAATGTATAATAACTCCATATGAGTAGATTGTGATTTCGGGGTTTTGTAGTCGAATGGCATAAATGGCACTCTTATAAATAAGACATGTCCTTCTATCTATCCGTATCTCATAGCCACTTTATTTCCAAACTATTATATAACACTAAAATTAAAATGTTCAGTAACTCCAAAAAAATCTACAGGAAATGTAGCTACGAGTAAGAACCATCTTGATCACGTGAGCTTATAAACAAAAAATCCGCATCGAAATCGGTCAATCCGCTACGTTACGTCAAGCTGAAACCAGGCAACAGTCGAAATCATATTTATTATTACAGATGTTTATTTTCTTTAATGTTTATTACATAATAGACATACATATCTTTTCGCCAAGTTCTTCTGCAGGTTAGGTAGAGAATATCGAGTGCGAAGTGAACCAAGTTCGCCGGGTCGGCTAGTACTTACTATACACATAGTTTCTTATTTTAATTAGCCACATAAAACTAAAAACATTTTTATAACATGTTCATGAACAAATGAAATTCAAGGAAAATAAAGTAATTTACATTTTGTATATAATGTTTTTGTGGGATTAGGTTACCAAAGACCAAAGCGACTACCTTATCCTTTTATGCTCTTCGCGTCTCACCGACTTTTTAAAAGAGCTACTCAGTCCCCGAACAAACAATTTAACAGCCCAACTTTGTGGAACAGACTTTGAGAGATTTGTTATTCGCTCTAAAGTTTTAAGTGACTGTGAAACATTTGAAAAGAATCAAATAATCATCTATTTTACATACACCTCGAAGTTTGCTGGGTTCAAGGAATCGCTATTGTTTGAAAAGAATATTCACATCAAGAATATACTTCTTTTGTTTAATAAATCTGATGTCTGAATTATTATACTTCGCGAAATGTTCAAGATTATAACATTAATTTAGATTTATTCATTAACTTTTTAATATAAAAGAATCATTCCTTTTTACGGTTAGCATTTTGATAAATTTTAGACGATATTTGAATAAAGAATAAACGTCAAAATTATAAAAATAGATTACGACCAACTTACCTGTTTATGAAACACCAACGCTTGTATGAAGTTTAGTGTTTGTGTTTGAGAATTTTACTAAAAAAAAGAAATAATTATATAAAATACATACAGACATACATACACACATATCTTCACGCCAAGTCCGTTACAGAGTAAGCAGAGAGTATTGAGTGCCAGACCTCAGGATCCTGACAAACCTGTTTGGCTTCCTCACGTTCATTATCTTTTTCATACAATACGCTGGTTTCGAAGACTCTTGACACCACACTCGGATATATCCGAGTGATCTGATCGTGGAATGTCAACCTTGGTCTCCCCGGGTACCTATATCCATCCACATTCACATTGTATATCTGCTTTGTCAATCTTTTATCTGTCATTCTTTCCACATGACTGAACCAGCGGAGCATGCCCTCTCGCATTTTAACACCAACACTTTCTTTCAATCCTGCAATAAAAAATGTAATTGAGGGAATTATATTTTGGGCACTCTCAGTTTAAAAACTGAAAAATAGCTTTTAATTCTGATTAACTACTGAAAAGATAAGTTGGTGTCTCTATAACATAATCTATTTATTCCCCACACTATAACTCAGTGTTGTCACACTTTAATTTCCAATTTCTGCTGTTGCCATTTCAAAAATTCTAAAGATATAAAATAGTAGCAACTAATAATCTTAAATGAATGTAACGACTTTATTAAGTAAGGATTGGTTCTTACAATGGCTAGTGCAGACCCCCTGGCTAGAGGCAGTCCGTCCATTATAAGGGCGTGTCGAAGTCCCACCAAGCTCAGCAGGTCTTCCAGCGTCACTACATTAGTCATTAAATGAATTTTATACTCATGTGATGTGGTTTTCTTAAAAGCTTTATTTTTAGATGAATCGTGAAAAGGGAATTACTTTAAGTTAAAACTACTAGGATACTATTTGCCCTCTCACTCTAAAAGTCAGTTCTTATTTATCAATAATTTCCTTACCTGTTCACCTCTTATCGAGTTCACCTTTGACCGCCTCATTGGTCGAGTAGCTAGCGTACACGCCTAACTACAGCGACCGACTGCGAGACTCGGGTTCGATTCCCGATAGGGGCAGGCATTTGTGTGATGAACATTTAGATGTTTGCGTTTCCGGGTCTGGGTTTATTTAATATATATTCTGGTATCTATTTAAGTATTTATATGTATTAGTATCGTTGAATAACACCCATAACACAAGCATATAATTTGCTTACTTTGGGGTTAGATTCAATTTGTGTGACTTGTCAAGATATATTTATTTATTTATTATTTATTATCGAGATAATAGGCGATAAAATCATGGAGAATTAAAAAACTGTACTGGTTTTAAATATTTCTATTTTAAGTTTTAAACAGAGTTTGCTTTCGATGTAACTTTAATATTTAGATGTGAAAATACGGAAAAAAATAGTGGTACAATACTACAATTTAAATTATGAGCTTCGGTTTTAAACTTTTTACTCTTTTTACACTTTATACTTACTTTTATTTTTAAATTAACTGACCTAATCTAAATTTAAGCGAAATGATTAATTATGTAATAACAACACTACTTAGATAATCTTTAAAATACATTCGTATTTCCGAAGCTTGACGAAAATAGCCGAAGCGCATAATTTAAATAGTACTACTGTAAATACCAGTAAGTAGAGTTTCAATTTGCTAAGACAAAACATTTTTCATATTCTTTTGACGAGGGTGCCATTAATTTTACTATTTTATGAAAATATTTAGAAATTACCTACTACGCGAACAGTTTAATGGGAACGTCAACATTTTTAAAATTTAGTAATAATCGTAATTACTACTTAGTATAAATCAAAGTCTCTTCCTCTGTCCCTATGTCCCTTTATATGCCTAAATCTTTAAAAATACGCAATGGATTTTGATGCGGTTTTTTAATAGATAAAGTAATTGAAGAGGAATGTTTATATGAATATTTTATATCCGTGCAAAGCAGGCAAACCAATTTTATAAAAATAGGGAGGAAACATTAAGCTCTACATCTTGTAGTTTATATGTATATTTTACATCCGTGTGAATCAGGGGCGGGCCGCTAGTATAATACAAAATAAAACATATGTCTAAAATAATCTAAAGGAAACTATAGATTGGGCGATAATAGTAACCAATGATACAGTCAGCTTCAATAATTTGTGTCTAGAGCTACAATTTGAATAAATTAAGTACACTAAGATACCGCTGTAAGGAGCGCCGGCGTTAAGCGAATAACGGTCGAGAAAATGGCGACTGATTAATAACTTTTATGGCTTACGTTTATATAAGTACAGACCGTCGACTGGCATTGTTATCGGGTCAAAATTAATAAAGAATAAAAAAGAATGAATGAACTGTATTCAGTGAATGATCTACCATACAATGATATATTTCTTTTAAACTTTATATCATTAAGTTGCATCATACATATAGACAGCCATAAGCTCTACAAAAATACTTTAATTTTTACGCTGTAACTGCAAAAAATGACTTTAAAATTATTATTGTAACATTAAACTCAAAAGGCACTAAACCTACGAAATACTAAAAAAATATTTTTTTAGTATTTCGTAGGTTTAGTGCTTAATATGTATGTATGTACAATATACACTTATTAAAAATATAAATATGTATGTAGATCATTGTACTCGATAACTTACAAGTAAATACTATTTACCTAGTAGTTTATGGAGGTATTGGTGACCTGTTACACGGGTTTATACCTAAATCTGGCACCAATCTCATAAACAGGTTTAAACAATACATTTTCTTTCATCTTAAGATATGTTCACCTATGTTTATTGCTTGCATATTATAAGAGTAAAACAAATTTATTCTTATAAATAGCTGTTGCTGTGATTTAAATGTTAAAATGTATATGAATATTAAATTTCTTTAAATTTAATTAAATGTTTGCACACCAAAATGTGCTAGAATATGTTGGTATGCTTAAATATCTTTGTAATAACTTTTTAACACACATATTCCACAAATAAATAATTTTCATTTCCATTATTACCTACCTGAGCAAAATCAACAAATTTCTTAAGAAAATTCAGATTAAATTGTAGTAGAAGTAATTTTATAACAAACATGCAATAATGACAAAAAATCTCTTTATTGCAGAGACTTACAAGCAATTGTAACTTATTTTTCTATCTGAGTGTATATTTATTTAATTACAAGCGCAGGCGTTGACAAATCCATTTACCACGGAACTTGGGATTATCTTTTGTTGTCTGCCAGTCTCAGACCAATCAATTACTCACTAGTCGCCACTAGGGAGTTGATTACTGCTGCGCTGAGCTACTGGGAAACATTAAGACTGTCATTTGGTCCTAAGTATTTGCATTTGTAGAGTTCTTCTACGGATTTATATACGGATACGTTTCTCACTGCACTGCTTACATTTCCTTCTTCTCTATTAGATAATAATATTTACCTATTTGTTGTGTTATTGACTGAAACCATCCTTACAATAAAACTTATATATAACTTGACGTTTTGCACTAAGTTTTACAAAGACTGGCTTAGGACACAAAACCCTAATTAAAAACAAAATGAAAATGAAAATTATTGTTTTTGCTGAATATGTTTGTTAAAAGCTGTTGCAAAAAAATGTGGTGCGCAAATACTTTAAAATTATACAAATTTATTACTAAGATTTGTAACATATGTTTAAATATTTGAACAAAATTTTATAAATATTATTTAACTCTACACTGAGGTTTGATCCTAACTACTACAAGCCACCATTTTAAATATATAATGTAAAAGCTACGGATTCCTTTCACCAGAATTATCAATAATGAGTACAATAGAATATTTATGTTTTTTAACGTATTACAAGATACATTTTTAGAAAGTCAAGTTTAAAATTTGACAATTGATATTAAATTGCATGTCATACTACCTACTTTAAATGTCAAAAACTAAACCAACCAAAATGAACCATTATACAAGAAGGCATTTAAAAAAATAAAAAGTATTTTTGCTGAGTGGTTGGTATATATTTATTATGTATTGTACTCTATACAACCGAAATATACTTTTCAAGAAAAATTAAAAGATTAAAATTTTAAATATGTACAAGCTCTCATCGGGACTATGACCGACACTCTCGGCATTTCCGCTTAACTATCAACCCTTATGATTAAGGTTCTTGCAGACTGAAAAACAAATTTGGGTTTCTACGGTACATTTTTAAAAAATGCAAACAGTATTTAAAGTGTATAAAAATATTATTACTCGTTAAATTAATTGTACATTTTTTATTATTTCTCATATTGAAACAAAATTTTTGTATTCGTAATTTAGATATACGAAAATTTTGCTTTACCGTCCGTCAAAATCCTTTTATTAGAAACAACTTTATATATTGACAATCGTTATTCAAATTACAGGTGCTGACTAAATTGCTGTTATATATTCTACAATTAATTCAGTTAAAAATAGATCAAACTATAGTTAAATTGCAAGGACTTTGAAAAAAACTATGCGATTAAAATAATTTAGTTTAAAATGCTTATAAATGCTGTGACTCCAATCTCTAAACAATTACTTCTTTTTTACATCAGTTATCTAGCGGTTCAGGTGTTGAACTTGACTGCATGAAGTCCCGAATTCGAATCACGGGTCGGGCAACAAAAAGAAAATTTGGTTTTTACAAATTTTCTATTACAAAAAAAATGTTGCTCGTGATTGGATATGTGGGCGATAAGTTTGCCACCTATTACATTGTGGGACTCAGTATCTTCGGCTAGTCGTGGGTGGACTAGTTGTGCCTCTGCCTACCTCCTCGGGGATATGGGCGAGAAGATACTTATCTTTTTTTACATTTATATCAGAAAATTGTAACATTTTCATCACAAAATTTAACAAATCATTATCAAAAATAAATAAAGTTACAAGTTTTTTCCGTCTATTAGCGACAGTCCTTATAGTGGCATTTCATTACATAACCTTTAAATATAAATGAACGAGTTGAGACAGCAAACTTATTTTGAAACTTGGGTAACGATCTAAAATATAACTTTATCTAAGCGTTTCTTTGATGTCCCTTAATTATAGAACTTTTTTAACAATGTAATACTTTTCGCCCAAATCTCTGTTGTTTGGCATCTGGTTTGTTTAACAGTTTAACTACCTAGCAATTGCAGGAACAGCCGATTTAGAGTTTCTTTTCATCAATTGACACTTGTTTCAGTTTTAAAACGGTATAAACATCGTTTTTTTGTATGTCTTTATGATGTTGAGTATTTCCACACACACACACTGCAAATACATAATAGAAAAAGCTTTAATTGTTTTTTATTAGTAGAGTATTTGAGTCCTCGTGTTGGTACGGGCTTATAAAATAAACCACCTGACAGGCAGCTCGAAAAAGGTGAGCTTAGGCTTACCGTCACTAGCACCGTGACATCTTACTAGGTGGTAGAGTTTCGCAGAGACTTACCACCACCATATCACTGCCTTACCTGCCACCATAACGTCAGTGCTTACGTTGTAGTGTTCTCGTAAGAAGGGTAAAGTAGCCGGTAAACTTATTTTGCTCTAGGCCTAACATCCCTGCCTCAGGTTGGCAACGCATCATTACCATCTTTGGTGTATCAGGAAATCCGTCTGCTTGTTTGCCTTCCATTATCACAAAAAAAGTAATTCGTAATATGACAATGCGTAGTATTGCGAAATTGACGTTATGAATTACATAGTTAACAGATATTTTATTGGTGCGTTGCCGTATTGCGTGTCTATGTCGGCTATTTTAATAACACTATAAGGAACAGACATATTAGAGCTGTCTGAGAATTTCCCAATTACACAAAAGATATCTACATTAAATTTGCCTCTTACAAGGGTTCTTTTTGGTCAAAGCTACAAATTTAATGTCAAATGAAAGGTAAAAAGAATTAAAACATGCAACCACCATAAATTACACGTGAAATACAACTTTTACTAATTAAACAAAGCAGCTACGTGTTTTTAAACGGCAAAGCGATAGCAAATGAATTTATCACTATTCAAATAAAGGGAAAAAGAACAGAATGGTGTGACCACAACATAAGTAGGGCGCGGTGGGTCGGGCGTAGGTATCGATCAGCCGCTAAAACAAGGCCCGCCGATGTCTGTCTACCAAAGACCTTTATATAGAGGAAGACAGGACATTAACTACATCTTGTGGCTAAATAATGTGGCCAGTTACATTTAAACTTGAGGATTTACGTACCCTTTTTTGGAATACCAAATATATTAATAAAGTTGCAAGCCAATTTTATAGAAATAGGGATGAGGCATTCAGCTCTACATCTTATGGCTTAATAATGTGTCCATGTGGCCAGTTACATTTAAACTTGAGTCTTCACGTCTTCTTTGGAATACCAAAAACATACCAACCATATTCAAAATGTTGCAAGCCAAATAATTTTATAGAAATAGGGATGAAGCTTTAAGCTCTACATCTTGTGGCTAAATAATGTGGCCATGTGGCCAGTTACAGTTAAACTTGAGTCTTCACGTCTTCTTTTTAATACCAAAAACATACCAAATATATTTTTAAAGTTGCAAGGCTATTTTATTGAAATAGGGATGAACCACTAAGCTCTACAACTTGTAGTTTAATAACTGACTGTTAAGCTATGTTGTATCAAAAATATTTTAAATTAAATATAGAAAAGGTTAAAGAATTTTGTTGGAAGAAATATAGTACAATTGTCACACATTTTGTAATGTAATTATTTAGTAGTGTCTCGATTGTAGCTGGTTATAGTGAAGGTTAATTGCGTATTTTATTAATTTTTTTTTCTCCGTGTGTTAGTATGTATGTGTGTGTGTGTGTGTGTGTGTATGTGGGTGTGGGTGTGGGTGTTGTTTTTATAAGTTTAAATCATAACACGCAATCATTAGTTAGATACGTAAGTTTGTTTGTTATTTTAGGCATTATTTTGCAGTCCATGAAAATTTTTGCAATTTTTCTTGTAAAATTAGAGAAAAATAGTAACGGATATTAAATAATGAAAAAATAACATACCTTGTATTGGTTTAGAAACATGCAGAAAGAACAACAATGTATAATTTACGAATAATTATCTCAAAACATAAACTAATTAGGCTTAGCTTTAAACTTAACACTGTTCATCAAGAAATCCACGTGCTTTAAGATTTTGGAACATAATTTAAGCAGAATGAAAACTTTTATCTAAATATATTAGGCTAGGTACAGTACTACTATTTAAATTATGCGCTTCGGCTTAACCCTTTTTACTCTTTTTACACTTTATACTTTCATTTTTGCTAGTGGTCGCTCATTGGTCGAAATTCGTCCATAACAAATTTTAATATCTTGTTAATAAGAACGCCATCTTCGCTTCTCAAGACCAACAACTACTTTGTTTCCAAACTGTATGGTGAGCCACCTATGATCTTTTATCGTTAACATCAATATATTTGTTTGTGTGCGTCAAATGCATGGTAATGTGGGCAATGTTTTATTTATTGATTTAACGTACTTTATAAACATTATTATTGAAAAATATTTGCGTTCTGCACTTCTCCTACACATAAACTATAAATGTGCCAAATTTTATGCTCCTGCCTCAGCGCAATTTTCGTAAAAAGGAGTCCAAAGTTTTGGCATCACGTATTAATATATAGATATTGGCAGACCTAATCCAAATTTAGGCGAAATTATTAATTAAGTAATAATAACTCTATATAGATATCTTTAAAATACATTCGGATTTCCGAAGCTTGACGAATATAGCCGAAGTGCATAA
>NJDD01001584.1:185426-229692 GCA_002245505.1 Calephelis nemesis
GTAATAACAAATCTATATAGATATCTTTAAAATACATTCGGATTTCCGAAGCTTGACGAATATAGCCGAAGTGCATAATTTAAATACTATTGTATATATTTAAAATATGACTATTCTAGATTATCTAACTCTATGCGGTTCAGCATATCCTATTGCCTATATAAAGCCCTAACACCTGCCACAGCTACATACAATGACCTACTAAAACTGTTCCAGAACATGTCAATTAAATCTTAATACACATCGAAACCTAAAACATGTATTTGTGATAAGTCAACGAATTAGCACATAACTCTCCTGAATATAAGATACTAGCCAATCTGGCGAACTTTGTATCGTTTGACTTTAACGGCCACTAACAGTTTGTATGGAAAAAAATTCCCCAATTTTGAAACATTCTTCATTGGTTCTCCGCTTTAATAGATCTTTGCATGATGATATATTATAGCCTATAGTCTTCTTCGATAAATATGCTATCTAACACTAAAAAATTAAATAGAATCGGACCAGTAGTTCCTGAGATTATCGCATTCAAGCAATTAAACAAACTCTTCAGCTTTATAATATATATACATAACTCCCGAATATATGAAACTAGCTGTTCCGGTGAACTTTATTCCACCTGTGCAGAAAAATCAAAATATTGTTTTTCTTACCTTCCTCACAATCGAACGGGATAAAAAGTGTCCTATGTCCGTCTCCTGGTCCGTCCTAAAACGGTTCAGTCTTTCTTTAGTTATAAATAGTGTTACAAACACGAATTTATTTTTATGTAAAATGACAGTGGCTCTTAGACACCACAGATGGAATAGGTGCGTTGTTGCCTTGTGGCCAGGATATTAGGCCTAATTTGCAAGTCAGTCGACTACCCTGCCTTTTGGACCAGAACACAATAGTGCCAATTCTATGTCTGACGGCAGCACTTAGACACGTCAATGAACTTTTCTGGCTGCGCTCACAGACGACAGTTATCTTTTGATCAGTCATTAAGTCGAAATTTTCTATATAAAATAGTGACTGAATGATAAATTAAATGTTAGTTGAGTGCGGCCGGTAATAGGCAATATATATCCCTGAATGGTAGGCAGAGGCACCCCTAGGGCACCCACGACTAGCCAATATCACTAAGTCCCATATTGTGATAGGTGCCAAGCCTATCGCCAACCGGGCACATATCCAGTCACAGGCAACGTCATTTTAATCGAAAATTGGAAATATATATATTCTATTTTTTTGTTGCCCGACCCAGGGATCAAACCCTGGAACTCAATAATTCAAGTGAAGGTAACTAATACAATTGTAACGAAGAGTATTCATTTTCTTTTTTTCCTTTGAAAATGAATTATAAAATTTCCCTTTTGATTGATATCGCAGCAAATGAAAAAGTTTAGTTCAACTTCCCAAGTTGAATCTGCTGACATCTCAAATTACTAATCGATCCAGAATTATATTAAGGAAAGAAACCCCTCTTTTTATCGCGACGCTATAAATCATTGAAGATAAACATTCAGACGTAATGTAGATCAAACAGTGATCCCAGATCAGCGTACTTTTGAAAGCTTTCAATATATTTATCTTACATTTTGTTTATTCGACGCGTACGCTTTATATTAATGCCGTCGTTAATCGTATATTAACGGAGCGACGCAGCCATGCGGATAAATACGTTTTCGTTAAACGCATTTAATACTTCGACACCTACAGCTTTACGTAATTAAATACTTCTTATGCCACTTTTTGAAAATAACGTTTGATAAACAGGATTTCTTAAACATGTTGTAGACGGCTGTAAACATAATAACAAAGGTAAACTTGGAGGTAAGTTCGTTTCCATCTTTCGATTATTATTGAATATGATTTTCCCCTTGTTGGTCCGGGTTCCTTTGCAGAATAGACCGTCTGTCTCCATGCCAAGCAGCTCGTTAAAGGCGAGTATAGGCTTACCGTCACTAACACCGTGACATCCTACTAGGTGTTAGAGTTTCACAGCATCTCGCCCGGATTGATACCACCGCCTTACCTGTTCCTGCCACCATAACGTCCAATGCTTGCCGTTGAGGTGTTACGGTTCGGAGGGTAAGGTAGCCGGTAAACTTACCTTTGCTCAAGGCCTAACATCCAAGCCTCAGGTTGGCAACGTACCATTACCACCTTCGGTGTCTCTTGGCGGCGTGAATTTTTTGCCATCAGGGAATCCTCCATCCATCCTGAGTCCTCTAAAAAACGCAACCCTAAATGTAACTTTTCAATGGACTATTCAAGAAGAGGACAGTTTGATTGCGGTAACGGTAAGAAAAACAAGCGAGATAGAATACTTTAGACATGTCAGATTAGACCGGACATATCAAATCGTGATGTGTTTAATCAACTTTTTCCAAGTGATAGATTAAACGTCTGTAGGAATGACGTTTAGGGACTAATTTGACAGCACTAAAAGTGTTTTGTCTCTTTCTATTGCTCTCGTGGAAAGAAGTTAGCGATAACTTAAAATTAGTTTAGTGAGTGTGCAACAAAATTAATTTGTAATGAAAATTCGCGTGTTTCATTTGCGTAGTTATGTTTGGGCTTTTAAAACCGGAAACACAACTTAGCCAAAAGAAAACATGCTGAATTATTGCAGCATAAATGATAAAAAGATAAGAAATGAACACAGCGAATATTAGAAGGAATACTTGCAATACTTAAGGAAGTTCCTAATTGAATTTCACTATTAGTACTAACTGACTTCAAGAAGAGATTATCGATTAATATGTATGTTTTTGTACATTTGTTACGCGGTTATGATTCCTTCTTTCGAGATGTAGAAATTACTTGATGCATATGTTTATATTTGATATTATTATTATTAATAATATTCCCCGTGTTGGTCCGGGCGTTGTTGGTGGGTGTTGAGTTATGGTTCCCCTTGTTGGTCCGGGCTTCTTTGCAGAATAGACCATCTGCCTTCCTGTGCCAGGCAGCTCGTAAAAGGCGAGCATAGGCTTACCGTCACTAACACCGTGACATCTGACTAGGTGGTAGATTTCGCAGCGACTCACCCGGATCGGTACCACCGCCTTACCTATTCCTGCCGCCATAACGTCATGGCGTGTTCCGGTTTGGAGGGTAAGGTAGCCGGTAAACTTATTTTTGTTCGAGGCCTAACATCCCGGCCTCAGGTTGGCAACGCACCATTACCATCTTTGGTGTCTATAGGCGGCGTGAATTTCTTACCATCAGGAAATCCGTCTGCTTGTTTGCCTTCCAACATTATAAAAAAAATTAATGATATACAGAGAAGTTCAAAGCTAACTTTATGAAGACGGTTTTAATTAGTTAGTTTACCTACTGGGTACCTATGTCTTACAGTTTGTAGTACATCTATATATATCTATATAGATATAAAATATAATAGTAATGGTTGCTTTTTAAGCCCTGGTATATAAAATGCAGATTTCTTGTTTGAAAACTAACGTAATTGAAATGGGTTGTTTTTTTAAATTTTCTTGTTTTACTTTATTATTTGAAATAATTTTTGTTCCTGTTGTATATAATGTGTAAAATAAATGTATTAGTAAATATCCTAAATAACAGGAGTCGCCGAAGACGGCTTGTTATAGAGAAATATTGTAGAGAAAGATAGGATTAGGAATTATGACATTTGGCACTCGATTTTCTCCGCCTCACTCGCAAGGTAAGTAGCATGAAGATATTTGTGTATGTAGATATAAATAAATAAGTCAGCTTATTGCCAGGAGCGTGCCCATAGCTATCTATACCTCACGTATAATATAACCGCTTCAGTGAGCAACGTACTTTTAACAGATGCATACGTATCTTCACGCCAAGTCCTTTAAGAGGTAGTCAGTGAATAATATAAATGTACAATTGAAATTTAAAATAAAAAGCTAGCGTGTATTCTTTTCCACTATTTCCATTAAAAAAACTGCTGAATCAAAAATTTTATATCCTTTTGTATCAGTACCAATGGCTTTAAAGTTCGACATTAATGTTTTCTTACAACTGTCATGAATGTTCCTATGCACTTAGACCGTCCATTAAGACTTCTGCAACGTTCGCTGACGGAAAACGAACATAAAACCTTTATAACATACTTCCAGTACTTGTAAAGCGTTTGAGTGTCCTCGTTACTTTATGTGACCTATGCTTAAACTACCAGAAACATGCTATGTGAAGGCAATATTCTGATGGAAAGGAATGTTTTATGTAAATGTTTTTTAAAGAGGAAAAATCTTTGTGTGGTTTGGAAAAGTAAGACATTATTACTTACAACAGTACTTGGTTTTCTTTATGATTAAAATAATACATAAATCAACTCATAAAAAACATACTTTTTTAATGTAAGATACTATCCCTGAAGTTTTTATTATTTTATATGGGTTATACAAAAATATATAATCCGCCATTTTGTAACAGCGGTGTATTAATATCTCAAATATTTATACATACATTTTTAAGTTATGTGACCTATGCTTAAACTACCAGAAACATGCCATATGAAGGTAATATTCTGATGGAAAGGAATGTTTTATGTAAATGTTTTTTTTAAAGAGGAAAGATCGTTGGTTTGGAAAAGTAAGATATTATTACCACTTTTCTTACAACAGTACTTAGTTTTATGAAAAATCTAGTTAATCATATCGCTTGACATTAACAGCTACTATAATAAATTTAATGCTCCAACACGAATAAAAAATTAATTCAAAAAAATTCCAGTGGAACAAATTGTGAATCTAAACCATTATCGGATCCCCTTGAGCACACACACAAAAATCATCAAAATCGTTCCAGTCGTTTAGAAGTTCAGTGGTATATACACTTACACAAGAAATATACATAAAGATAAAACTATACCGAAATACTATTGTTAGCATCTTTTTTAAATTTGAATATTTTTCGGTATAATAATTACAAGGCGTCATTCGCCGTTTTGTCTGTATGTTAATGTTATTAATGTCTAAATAAGGACAGTTGTTTCGGATGTAATTAAAGTCAAACATAGATTTACACACACTCGTATTCACAATATAGTTGTATAACCGCAACTTTTTCATACAAACTTCCATCCGCTATTATCCTTTGGGGGTAGATTTTTAAATGGCCTATTTGTGAAGTCAAAGTCTTTACCTATCTATAATATAAAATGAGTCGCTGGACGTGTTGGTAAGCGCATAACTTCCGAACGACTGGACCGATTTGGCTGATTCTTTCTTTATTGTGTTAGTTATTGTTGGGTGAAGGTTTTTATGAAAAGAAAAACCAGGAAAGTTGCAGGGAAAATGGGAAAAGCTATACTTTATTTTTCTCCATACAAACTGAACAGGTGGAACGAAGTTCACCGGGACAGCTAGTATTATATAAATAAATATCCCCGAAAAAGTAATACAAATTGAATCTATCTTCAAAGTAAGCAAATTATATACTTGTGTTATGGATGTTAGTCAAAGATTCAAATACATAAAAATACCCATATCAAATTTCACCAAATTCAGATCGACATATAGAATTTCGCATTATAATAACAAGGATATATAAAATTTCTATTAACATTTTTTAACATTTGATTCAATTCAACTTTCTACGGAATATTAAAAAAATAGTCATTAAGACAAGAAACTTACGTCGACATGGCTGGGCGACGGGCCAAGAACATAACGCTCTATTTGCATCATACAAGCGACGGGTTTTGAAAAATGTTGATTACAGAACCAGCGATAAAGGCTCAGATTTTAAGAGCGCTAGGTTATTAGTGGAGATAGTGATTTGCGAGCTCTTAGATAAGTTTAATCATAGAGCCGTTAAGTTTTACTGCCCTGGGTGCATACGCTTTATAGCGGTTTGGGCGACATTGTCAACAGATCTTGCGACGCTCTTTACTACTACTGAAATGTTACTTTAACGGTTTTATAGGTTTCGTCGTTTCGTCGCGCTGGCGGCCACGGATCCTTAATAGCCTGTGCTAAGTGCCCGCTCGGGGCATGGCTACCCTTAAATATCTGAGTATGTTTTTCTCATGTTTACTGGATTTCCATCTTTGCGAAATAGCATTTTCTTTTATAACCTTACTCGCTATAAAAAGATGCCCTGAGGTTTTGTTTTTATTGCTGTCAAATGATCAATTTTATTTTATATAACTTTTAATCTGTTATCAGTTTTATTGTAAGCCTTATCAAAAAAGATATAAAATAATCTCGCCCTGAGTGCCCTCGACGAACTAGACAGTCAAATATTAGTTTTCATGCTGTAAAATGCTATAGAGTGTCATATTAAGCTGTTTTTTACCCCGAAATCTAAACGGGTTCTCATTTTAGTTAATCAAATATAATACGCATGCGTATGCGGATATGCGATGTAGCTACCCGAGAAACACTTTGGTGATTTGGAGGAGGATTATCAAAGAAATATTTTATGAAACCAGCATGTTTCATGTTTAAAAAGCATAATTATTGTGGAGGACGCTAAGCAGCTCTGTAATGATCGTTATACTTGTAATTCGATACTCTTTGCCTACCCCGCAAGAGACTCGGCGAAATGACGCGAGAATAGCCGCAGACAACTATTTTATCTCCAACGGAAACAGAAAAGGAGTTAGATGTTTATCGTGTCTGCGTGTGTGTGTCTGTCTGTGGCATCATAACTTCTGAAGTAGTGGACTGGTTTCGAGGCGATTTTTTCTAACGTGAAGCTAACCTAATTGAGATGTTTCTATACATTGCATTTAGGTTTTGTTGGAGGCTATTAAACACTTTAAATTTTAGCATTAGATCACACTAAATCGGTTTTTACTTTTCATATTATTAAAACGAAAGTGGTTGCTAATATTAACAGCTACCACTATTTTTATACCTAAACTGAACGTAAAATAAACTTTAGTAAACTAAGCCCACGAAATATCTGAACCCCTTACAGTATTTTGAAGATATTGTACGTGGGTCAGATATTTCGTTTGCTTACTGTACGTACAGTGAAATCCTACTAATATTATAAATGCGAAAGTTTGTATGTTTGTTTGTTTGTTACTCATTCACGCAAAAACTGCTTAACCGATTTTCTTGAAATTTGGTACACACATAGAGGGTAACTTGGATTAACATATAGGATAGTTTTTATCCCGAAAATATGTTCTTGTGTGACCATTAAAAACCCGGGCAATGCCGCTGGCAACAGCTAGTATAACATATTTTCGACCTCCTATTATTTAAGTATTAAAGGATGCAATCTTATTTAATTAATCTGAAGATGAGTTAAGCGCAGGACACACTGCGCTGGGTGTCACCGGCTAGGCTGCATCACGTCAACTGCAAGCCTCTCATTATTAATTTGCACTTTAATTAATTAATATCATGTAAACGTTTCGTAATTAATCACACAGACACAAGCAATATAAATTTTGATGACAATGTAACTGTCAAGTGAACAGACATCTTATTTACGATGTAATTAGGCTAATTGGTATCCAATTTTCATTTTTTTAACATCTTTAGCGTAATTAAGTTAGGTAGTAATCCTAAGGTAAGGTTAGGGTAAGGTAATAACAGACATCTTATTAATTAGGCTAATAGGTATCCAATTCTTTTCGTCTTTTTAACATCTTTATCACAATTAAGTTTGGTAGTAATTCTCAGGCAAGGTAAGGGTAAGGTAATAACAGAAATCTTATTCATAATGTGATTAGGCTAATAGATATAAAATTTTCATTTTTTTGACATCTCAGACATAATTCAGAGTTTGCTAGTGTTAAACAAGATAGGATATGTGGTAAAAAAGTTCCTCTTGCAGTAAGATTTCATTATTACTTAAGTTGGAAACGCCCATTTAACATTCTTAGGTTTAATTTCACAGATCATATTGAAAACCACGTTTAGTTAAACTGAGCTTAATGTTACTCAACGTGTTTTAGCGTAAACGAGTTCAATTATCAGTAGCGATTACATGCATAATCTCTAGCAAACACTCTTTACATTGTTATCCTCATCGCCTTAGAAGACAGAAATGCTTGGGATTAATTGCTCCTCATACAATCTCTACAGATTGATGAAATGTAATATACTATTGTAAATTTTATTTATAAGAAAAAAAAGACAAGCCCGAGTTTCTTTCGCCGGATCTTCTCAGTGTGTGGCCGCGTTCCGATCCGGTGGTAGTTTTAGGATTATATAGACGCGTCAGAAGAATCTTTGTATAGATCCATGTGAATAAATATATTTTGAGTTTGAGTTTGAAAATATACTTACCACGTAAAATAGTTTAATAATAAAATATACAGTAACCAAAAGTAAAATAGTTTAGGGATAAAATATTTACAGCAATCCCAACATTTCTTTGACAATAAAATTTTCATTATTGACATTCTTTAAAATTGACTAAACGTGTTTTTACGTTAATCGCGTTTAATTAGACGGTGAAATCCAGCCTTAGTACCTAGGTAAAGCATGTTTTTGAGCTCCAGAAAATGAAGACGCTTGTTTGATTTCCTGTAATAAAAAATGGCGTATACTAACCATATTTTTTTACATGAGATTTAAAAAGCAAACGAATCCGCTTATGCCAAAAATACATATCAAGCGTGACATTCGAAGTAGCAGCCAAATGTAACTTATTCGACTACCGTTAAGATGACTTCTAACCTCTTTAAGATGACTTTTATCGAACTCTTAATTATGCTATTTTAATTACCTTTACAGTAAACATTTCAACAAACTAACTTCATAACAAAGTGTAAAAAACGTTCAGGGACTATAGATTGAATGAAAAGTTCCTGGAATACCGAGCTTTATTAAATACGAAACCAAGATAAATCGACTCTTTAACCCGAAATACTCCTTAAAGCTAATTCTTCTGAAAATAATTAGAACCGTTTCTCAGTAACTGATTCAGTTCGAATAAATAAATGTAATATAAGAAATGCTATAATAATAATAGGTATTTGATAATTGTAAAAATAATAAAAATAATGTAATATAAAAATACGTATAAACATATTGAAAACCTTCATAAAAGAACTTTTTGAATTAACTAAAGTTTTTATTTTTATTAAATAAGAACACAGAATACTTAATAATGATATATAAATCTCCGCACAAATCATACACATAGATCTTACCCCGTGTTGGTCCGGGCTCCTTTGTAGAATAGACCATCTGCCTTCCTGTGCTAGGCAGCTCGTAAAAGGCGAGCATAGGCTTGCCGTCACTAATACCGTGACATCTGACTAGGTGGTAGAGTTTCGCAGCGACTCACGCGGATTGGTATCACCGCCTTACCTATTCCTGCCGCCATAACGTCATGTGTTCCGGTTCGGAGGGTAAGGTAGCCGGTAAACTTACTTTTGCTCGAGGCCTAACATCCCGGCCTCTGGTTGGCAACGCACCATTACCACCTTTGGTGTCTCTAGGCGGCGGGAATTTCTTACCATCAGGAAATCCGTCTGCTTGTTTGCCTTCCAATGTCATAAAAAAAACCAAATTATATGCTTATATTACACCCTAGGACCTAGGTGTATGTTTTATCCTATGATCCTATTATAAATGCAAAAGTTTGTGAGTATGTATGGATGTTTTTTACTCTTTTACGCTCAAATGGCAGAACGGATTTGTCTGAAATTTGGAACACAGATAGATTGTCATCTTTATTAATATATAGGCTAGTTTTAATCTGTATCGTACAATAGGTTACTGTGAAAACGCAGGCGAAGCCGCATGCAACAGCTAGTACTACATAAACTTAATATATACCAGAATAAATTTAATAAATACCAGGGTTTAGAAATACAGACCTATTGATTTTCAAGTCAGTAACACCTGATCTCCTCGAGAACGTTATAAACATGTATGGTCAAAAGGTAAGTATGCTAACCCCTCAGCCATAGAAGCAGTCAAATACAAACTTATTATTTTATCATTGCATTGCCCTTTTTAAAGCCCTGATATCAGAATATTCATCATTTCTATATTTAACTGTTCTACTTAAAATGTAGACTAAATTTATTTGAACTCAAACTTTAAATTTAAAACTAAATTTATTTACAGACGACTGCAACTAAATAAGGTCAATCAATGGTTGAAAATCTATTTTGTGCTGGAACTTTTAATAGTATAGAATAGAACAGAATATTAATTTTTCAAGACACATTTACAAGATACATTTTTTTAAAGTCAAGATTTAAATAATTTAAATAAACAATAACAACAATTGATAATGATTTTCCATTATATAAATTTACTATAAATGTCAAATTAATAAGAATGTCACCAAGTCAATCAAAATTTACAATGTGAAAAAAATATACAGAAAATTATAGTATGCATCTTCACGCCCATATCCCCGAAGGGGCCTACCCCTACGAGGCACAACCAGGCACCCACGACTAGCCGAAGACACGAAGTCCCACAATGTGATAGGTGGCAAGCCTATCACCAACCGGGCACATTTCCAATCCCGAGCAACATTTTTTTTTATTAGAAAATGAGAAAACCCAATTCTTTTTGTTGCCCGAACCGGGATTCGAACCCAGGACCTCATTCAGTCAAGTCCAACAACTGAACCACCACAGAACTGGACCACAGAGGCGATTATATTATAATATATTTGATTATTATTATTATTAGAAGTAATTCTACGAAATTTTATTAATTAAAGAACTAGTAGTCGCCCGTTTGAGTTTATAATATTTACAAGCACTTAGTATTAGAAGTAATTCTACGAAATTTTATTAATTAAAGAACTAGTAGTCGCCCGTTTGAGTTTATAATGTTTACAAGCACTTAGTATTAGAAGTAATTCTACGAAATTTTATTAATTAAAGAACTAGTAGTCGCCCGTTTGAGTTTATAATGTTTACAAGCAGTTTGATTAAACTCGAACCGTTTGGAACATATACGGCTTTACAGCGTGTTTAGAAATACCATACAAAGAATTTCCGCTTCGTAACGGAGGAATAATTTAAGTTTTGCTTTAAAATTCAGCAGTGCTCTCAAATGTATGTATGGGAGTTGGAAACTGTGCCTTAAAAGTTTATAATATTTTCATTTATAAAATATTTATTATCAACTGCCTTTCGCAATTTTTTAAAAATTGTTTATCGCTTCTGTGGTCTAGCGGTCACAAGTTGGAATTTACTGTGAGGTCCTAGGTTCCAAAATGTGTATTTTTTATGAAAAAAACGTTGTCCGGAATTACATATGTGCCCGGTTGGCAATAGGCTTGCTAGCATTGTGGGGCTTAGTGTCTTCGATTAGTTGTGGATGCCCTGATCTTGCTTCTGCCTAGCTTTTCGGGGATATGGGCATAAAGATACTTTTGGTTTTAATTGACTTTTTTCTTTTATTTATTTATCTTTTTAACTTTGTAGTACACCTAATAAGTTTGAGGAAAAGGCAAACTTCTTACCTATTGGAGATTTCCACCAATCAACCCTTGAGCCAACAGATATACAATTTTTAAGTGCCACATACTAGCAAAATTGCTTAATTGGCTTAACATCTCAGCCTCAGATTGGCGTTAAATATCTTTGTCTAAACGTTGATATCTAGCAAAATCAGTGCCTTTTATTCCAAAAAGAAAAACAAAACTAGCGCTTGTCAAATCACGAATTAAATTTAAACACATAGTTATTAAAGAGAGGAGTATAACAGTAAACACTATTAGATAATATCGTCACGTAAGGGTAGTTATGACGTTTGACGGCGCAACAAGTGAGGCTGGCGCCAGCCAGTCGTCGCCGTGGGGCTACGAAAGGAATCTCAATCTGTTCTGATGAGCAACGCGTAAATTACATAAAAGTATTCATCTTTACCCTTCATTTATATGTTTTCTTAGACTTTATTAACGACAGATACAGTGAGACCATAGAATAGCGAATCCTGAAGCAAGTTTATCAAAGTCATCGGCGAAATTATTGGTTTAAAAAAAATGGTTGTCTGTAAAGTCGGTTTTACGGGCGAAGATTTTACGTGACAACGACTTTTTCTCGGTAGAATATTTATTGATATGAATATTATTAAATTGCACAATACGAACAAGGAATTAATTGAAAATATATAGATAATAGAGAGGCCCGCCGTACGACGTACGGCGGGCCTCTCTAACTACAAACTAACTGCAAAGAAAATTCAATGCCAATGCATTGAATTTTCTTTGCAGTTAGTTTTTGAAGCTGCAAATAAATCACGAATTAGATTTAATTTGAAAAACAATTTTTATTATGTAAATAACAAATTGGCTCTGTTATTTTAAAAATCAATCTTTATTTAAACATAATTTCTGAAATATGTTAAGGATATCATTTAAATATCATAGTCGCCTCTTTGGTCTAGCGGTTCAGGTGTCGGATTTAACTGTACGAGGTCTCAGGTTCGAATCCCTGGTCAGGCAACAAAAAGAAAACTTGGTTTTTTCTAATTTTATAATAAAAAAATGTTGCTCGGGATTAGATAAGTGCGCGTTTGGCGATAGGCTTGCCACCTATCATTGTAGGACTTAGTATCTTCGGCTAGTCGTGGGTGCCCTGGTTGTGCCCCTCCCTACTTCTTCGGGGATATGGGTGTGAAGACACTTTTTTTACTTTTTCGTTTATCTAGTTGAATTCTTGAGAAATAATAAATAGCATGTTTTTCTATTAAGGGATTGGCCAAATAATCGAACAAAATAAACCATACTAACGAGAATGGATGATACCATAATATTTACCCGTATTTAATGAACTAATACATCGTTAAGCAACAAGTAGGGCGACGGGTTGGCGTCATACAACACGTACTGAGCCGAATGGAATCAAGCGATTTTGTTAACTTCAACAAAGCCTGCCAATTGTGTACTCTTCTTAGCTAAACTCCCGATTTATTTTCCAAGTCCTTTGACACCCTTGAGTTTTACCCTTTTCTCGGAAATTGTTCCTGAAACAATAAAAACGGGTTTGATACACAACTCTTTTGTTGTTATTAACAAGAAATTTTGGTATTCGATGACTATACAGGTTCGTTATTAGGAAATTTTACTTTTGCTTAATTATTAGCTGTTTCGACGAATTTCGTTTCACCCGTTAAGTTAGTATGGAAAAACTAAAATATTGTTTTTACTAGTTTCCGTGAAGTTGAACGAAGTAAAAAGTATCTTATGCCTTTCTTCTGGTTTTAAGCTTTTCTCGTCAAATTTCGGCCAAATCGGTTTAGCCGTTTTTGAGTTATAAACAGTGTAATTAAGACGACTTTCTTTTAAAAATGTATAAATATTTATGGACGCAACTGTTCGATCTTTAATTGCTTAACACTATAAAAGTTAACACTTCACACTACACTTTTAGAAATCTTCAAGCCAAGTCCCTTTACAGAGTGGGCTGGATATATTGAGTGCCAAATGTCTCGCTTACCTACCTGCGTAGCTTTCTCTTCATTAATAAATCTTTCCAAACAAACTATACTATCATTGCTTAACTTAGGATAGCCGATTGACTTTAACAATAGGCCAAATATCCCGTTCACTACAAAGGGACCGCAAAGTACCTGTAACATCTATCTCTTTTAAAATAGTAAAAAAATCTCTCTTGTGAAAGCCTAAGAAATAGTTTTATACTGGTATAATGTTTTGTGTAGCACCTCTACATTATTTTGCAGTGCTACGAAGTTCTACAGCGTACATCTACGAAATAACTCTGAAGTACGCTTAAGATAAAAATATTTTAACCCTCCACGGTAAAAGACCAATGTCGACGTGTGTGTGTATGTGTATGTGTTTGTGGCATCATAATTTTTTAAAATTAAACATTTTCAGTAATCCCCGACAAAATCTACACAAAATATACTAAACAAATAACAAAGTAAAGTAGTAAAAATATAACAAAGCTAAAAAAAACTATCTCGATCTCGTCAGACACATATCAGGACACGTGAAACATACGTTTCTTTTTCCAGGGATTATTAATTTTATTTCAGGTACAATTAACGAATACCACTTATATTTTTCACAAATTTTTGAAATGAAAATATATGAAATATCGTGAAAAACACAAGTCCTATCTATTTTGTTGTATAGTGATATTAATAAACTGTTAATGAAATGTCACCAAGCGCCGACGATAAAAATTATAGAAAATAGTAAATAGAAAATATTATAGAAAGTAGCAATTTCAAAAATATCACTTTTGGTTTTATAAAAATGACATAACTCATGCAATCTGCACATCAGGACATAGTATAAAACAAAGTCGCTTCCTCTGTCCGTATGTCCCTTTGTATGCTTAAATATTTAAAACTACGCAAAGGATTTTGATGCAGTTTATTTTAATAGATAAAGTGATCGAAGAGAAAGGTTTATATGTATATTGTAGGTCCGGCGCGTTCCGCTAGAAACGTATATATATAACTCGTCCAACTCCATATCCACCAAATATTTGTAGAAAGTAGTACTAAAGATAGTAGTAATTAAAAATATCACTTTTTGTATTAGAAAGATGACATAACTCATCCAATCTGTACATAGCGTATATATATAACTCGTCCAACTCCATGTCCACCAAATATTTAGTGAATACCTACGTAGGTCGAAGAGACGCTCCGTTATAGCGTCCACTTCCGCATTATTAAATTTCTTCGCAAATACACTTTTATTGTTGACGGCCAATGATCTTTGTAGAGGCACTATTACGAGTGGCTTCACTAGACGTTACGGTTCATAGTATGCAAATAAGATGAAGAATATATCCGAATATTCATTGAACATAACAACTTATGTTACATCTACAAATGGGATGTTTTTCAAACGCGATTCGAAACTTAAATCATCGACAGTTACTACAATTATTTTAAATGAATTTCAACATCCTGTCATTTTTAACCGCTATGAAAAAAGGAGAAGGTTACATGTTTAATTCCTTTTTATGTATGTTAATAAGTTTGACCGTCATTTCTGAATTGATTTTAAATTATTTTTTTGTTGAAGTTATACTTCTTTTGGCGCGTTAGGAAATAATGATAAGGGTAAATTTTTACGATGCGCGCGCACACCGTCACGAAAAACCGACATGATGAAGTTAGCTATAAATAACATTTTAGTTTTTCAAAAAAAGGTACTAACAAAGTAAAAGTAAGGACATCTACGTATGTTTGCGTGAGAACTGACAACTCTATTCACAACATTTCTTTATTTCTATGGTTAGTGTCATTTTGTCTACAAATATAAAATAAGACAAAAGATAAAATTTTTAAAAAGATTTTTATCTTATTACGCCGAAGAAGTATAACTTCTAACGCGTGTACATAAGTACACACACTTTTTATGAAAGAACATACATTGCGACTAAGTCTGGATCTGATGACGAGATCTAAGTTATATAAAAAAATACTTAGTTTTTGTGTACGTAGATGAGTTACTTACTAAAGTCAAAAACGGTTTTCGCAGTTAATTTTATTAACCCCCCGAACAAAAACGAGGTGTGTCAAAAGTTTGAGATGTTTGTGACGTCATAAGTCCTAACCGAATTGACCAATTTTAATGCGGATTTTGATGATATTGAAAGCTGACTTGATCTAGATTGCTTTTAGCTTCATCGTTTAGGTTTTTTCAGGAGTTGTTAAATATTTTGAATTTTATTTTTATTTTAATGAATGTACCCTTTTAAAAGTCTGTTAGTCTCGAGTGTTATCTAAAAATAAGCTGTATAAATGTTAACACCTGTAATACCTTAAAAGTAACTTATATTTATTGTTGGACTTGTCTGCATGAGGTCCCAGGTTCGAATCCCGGGTAGGGCAACAAAAACATAATTTAGTTTTCCCAGTTTTCTAATAAAAAAAACGTTGCTCGGGATTTATATATATTAACTTCAGATCAGTGTATTTGCCTTATGATGCTATAAAATGTCTGCAAAGATAAATGATCTTTAAATTATTAATTCAAAATTTTCCACTCAATTTGTTAAAACACTTAACTATTAAATCGTATATTCATTAAATTACATACACCTTCTAAATTATATTATGTAAAAGTGTGTGCCCTAACTCAATATCGGTATATATTATGCTAAAGAGCTGAACATCGATGTAGAGGGAGTTTAGTGAGCGATGCCGCTTCGCACCCTGTCGACTTATGGCTTCCTAATGAAGTTGTCGGAGTTTGCGCTTGTGTGGGTAGTGTAATGACAGCCAAAGACATTTTGTATACTACAGACCAGGGCTTTTCAACCTTTTTGGCTATGTTCTACTTAAAATATATATTTTCAAAACTTAGACTTTTCATAATGAACAAAGGTTTAAGACGCCTGTCTTAAGGTCATTGTTTAATGCTGGATACACTTGATGTAATGAAAGCTAAAGAAAAACGTTTTTTCACTTTCCTCCGCTTGACAAATAAAAGAAAGAAATCTTTTTTGCACACGTTCTTTTCTACCCAACTTTGAAATAACTTCCTCGTCAACGTGTTCATCATCCTTATAAGCCTGCTACATAAGTATCATCATCTATTATCTGTTATGTTATGATGTTCTAGTTTTTAAAATTTTAACGGAAGATAAGCAATGATGTCATATTGAGACACCGTGGAATATCAACCCAGGTCTCTCCGGTCACCTATATCAATTCACATTCGCACAGTATAACTGTTTTGTCAATCTTTTAAGTTCAAAATAACCGGACGACCACACATTGCCATTTTCAAATTGCTTAGTATTATAGATTTTGTATTTAAAAAGACGAATAAGAAAAAAAAGTATCTTCACGCCCTTATCCTCGAAGAGATAGGCAGAGGTACCCACGACACAGGGTCCCACAACGTGATAGGTGGCAAGCCTATCGCCAACCGGGCACATATCCAATCCCGAGCAACATTTTTTTTATTAGAAATAATAAGAATAAGAAAATCACTATAAAATTAATATTTAATAGTTTTAGTTTTAGAAAATTACTATAAATCTAAAATTTAATGATATTTCTTTTATAGTACCTGGCCTTAAGCTAAAAGTTTGAGAACTTGAAGGTTTTAGCAATCCATAATCAGTTTTCGCGCGACTTGCTCCGATAGCGCAAGCGTCAATTTAAATTAGGGTTGTCAATTTTCGTTGAAACGATAAATTTACCTAGTTCATAATTTTTAAACGAAATCGTCAACCTTTTATTTTGAAATGAGCAAAATCCTCTTAATATTATAAATGCGAAAGTTTGTATGTATGGATGTATGGATGTTTGTTACTCTTTCACTACAAAACTACAAAGCCGATTACGATGAATTTGGTATGTAGGTAGCAAAGACCCAGAATAACATATAGGCTACTTTTTATCCCGGAGTTCCCGCGGGATTGGGACTTACGCGGGTTTAACCGCGGGGCGCAGCTAGTATACTATATTTTAAATAAACTATTTCTATTTATTATTTAAATTAACCTTAAAATTCATAAATAAATGAAAATTCTTTATCTTTCGAAACATGTCGCAAGTTCAGGGCTAACCCCAATGTAAGCAAATTATATGCTTGTGTTATGGGTGTTAGCCAACGATTCTAATACGTAGAAATACTTAAATAGGTACCTGAATAAATTTAATAAACACCCAGACCCGGAAATGCAGACACCTAAGTGTTCGTCACACAAATGTCTGCCTCCGTCGGGAATCAAACCAGAGCCTCGCGGATGATTAGTGTAGTTAGGCATGTACGCTAGCCTCTCGACCAACGAACCAAAATAAGGTTTGTCGTTTTGTTTTCCTGGATATTTTTAAGCAAATATTAAAATAATGTTACAGCATTAAAATACAAATATGAAGCTGAAACTGAGAACAACAAAATTGATTCTTTAAAAAAAATGTTTTTTCACACCTGTATCCCCGAAAAAGAAATCAGAGAGAAGTAGGATATAATGACTAGCCGAAGACACTAAATCCTACGATGGGTGGCAAACCTGTCGCCAACCGGGCACATATCATATCAATTTTCCTTTTTTCTTTTTAATATTCAACATTTTTGATTTCCCTGCGGTGTGTGAGGTATAAATGCCATAGTAGTAGAGGGGGCTGCGCGGAACACTAGGGAGGAACGTACCGAGAACAATGGCCACCATGACATTTAACATGGAAGCGATTGTCACGGGCTGTTTGAGCCTCCGCACGAGCGTGCTATCGTAGACTTCAGATTTGCTCCTCAAATGCACATTGTTAGACCCTTTTATGTCTTTTTTTAACTAGTTCTAAGTTTTGGTAAATGTTTTTTTGAAATCAGAATCAGAAAAATCTTTATTCACTTGAACCATACAAGTGGTATTTTGTGTGAAACATTTTTTTAAACTACCATGGATCGGAACGTGGTCACACACTGAGAAGATCCGGCGAAAAAAACTCAGCGGGCTTGTCTTTTTTCAATAATAATGGTTAATTGTTACTCGAAAGTCACAGAAATCCTAAAAAATTCTTTTTCAGAGTCCTAAGTGAAGCTATAGCTGTTAATCCTATTTTTGTGTTCAACTCTGCAAAAACCGACTTTACCTTTTTTTCGGTCCTTATGATTCAATGTTTTTTTTACAACTTCTCTCTTTTTAAATTTTTTCTTTTTCATTTATTTCAACAATATAAATTATCATTATTGTAATAATTTCTTATCGTATCTGTTTGCTATGAACATGCTGCGAGTTGCGACTCCAATCTCTATACAATTATTTCTTTTTCACATCAGTTATCTAGCGGTTCAGTTGTTAGACTTGACTGCATGAGATCCCGGATTCAAATCCCGGGTCGGGCAACAAAAAAACCTTTTTTTTTTGTTTTTCCAATTTTCATATAAAAAATATTGCTTGGGATTGGATCGCCCAGTTAGCGATAGGCTTGCCACCTGTCACATTGTGGGACTTATTGTCTTCTGCTAGCCGTGGGTGCGCTTGTTCCTATGCCTACCTCGTCGGGGATGTGGACATGAAGATACTTACTTACTTAATTTCTTATTAATATTATTTGCTGACTGCAGAAAAAGGTTATACAGTGGGTCCTAAAAACAGTCAAATTCCAGTTTCTTGTTTTTAAAAGTTGGTTAAAAATTATCTTTTAATACAGTCAAGTTACAAATTGTTGGTAAAGTACGGAACGTGTCACCACGTGCCGAATTACTTCGTTTAACTTTCTGATGTTTGCTATCCCGCCACCCTTGCTATCGTGCACAATTAATTTTACTAACTGTTTAAAGGATTAATAAATATTAAGATATCGTTTATAAATTATGAGACCACTTCGCAAAGCTGAGATTAAGTAATTATAATCTTGCTGATAATTAATACTTCTTGGTATACGTTTGTGTAAATTATGAGATTTCGGTACTTTAATCTCAGTCATATTAATAATGGATATAGTAATAAATTACTAGTACAAATTATTAAATATAACATATTTTTTTGCGCCGATTCCTACCGATTGTTTCCACCGCCTTATGGTATGGCATCCTTCATGGGTATCATGGCATGGGTATGGTATGGTATGGTTTCCTGATGGTATGGCATCTCTGCTTGCTTTTGTCGTGTTCCGATATGGAGGATAAGATAATTAGTTGACTTATTTGTGCAAGAGAATTAAAATACTAGCTTCAGGTATCCATAGCAATCATGCAGTTGTCAGTCAAATCCATCATTCATAATAGGCTTCATGCATACATCAGTCACCCCCTTACACGCTAGATTATCCATCAGTCATATCACTGACTGTAAAAACACTGACAGCCGAACATACGTAATAGACGTCTTTTAAAACAATAACATCATTTTCATCTATAATATAAAAATGAATTGCTATAAGTGTTAGTAAGCGCATAACTTCTGAGCGACTGAACCGATTTGGATAATTATTTCTTTATTGTGCTAGTTATTATCAGAAGAAGGTTCTTATAAAGAGTGTATCTTGGAAAATTGCAGGAAAAATGGGAAAAAACAATACTTTATTTTTCCCATACAAATTAAAAGGATGGAACGAAGTTCGCCGGGACAGCTAGTAAACAAATAAAAAAAAGTGTTTTTACGCCCATATGGGCTTATATCCCCGAAGAGGTAGGCAGAGGCACAACCAGGCACCCACGACTAGCCGAAGATACTAAGTCCTACAATGATAGGTGGCAAGCATATCGCCAACCGGGCACTTATCTAATCCCGAGCAACATTTTTTTATTATAAAATTAGAAAACATCAAGTTTTCTTTTTGTTGCTCGACCCGGGATTCGAATCCGAAACCTCGTACAGTCAAATCCGACACCTGAACCGCTAGACCAAAGAGGCGACTATGATATTTAAATGATATCCTTAGCATATTTCAGAAATTATATTTAAATAAAGATTGATTTTTAAAATAACAGAGCCAATTTGTTATTTATATATCTATCGCCAACCGGGCACAGATCCAATCCCGAGCAACGTTTTTTTATTAGAAAATTGGAAAAACCCAATGCCCGACCCGGGATTCGAACCCGGGACCTCAGGCAGTCAAGTCCAACAACTGAACCGCTAGACCACAGAGGCAACAAAAAATAAATAAAAACAATTATATAATTAACGTATGCGTGTTTACAATTACTTATCTACAGATTGTGTTTCCAATATTATACAAAGCAACAAAAGAATTTACAAAAATCGATTGACTTCCCACACAAATAACTTTTCTACTAAAATAAAACTGATACTGTAGATATCGCAGCGACTAAGTGCTAGAAACAAAAGGCTTGTAATAAAAGTGCGTCTAAAGAACTGAGTTTCCACTAAATGGCTTTTTCGTAATACCCAGCCTAGCAACAAAGTCCTCGCTGACTCATGAAAGCCTGGTCTATTGTTCTCGCTCACGTGCCACCAAACACCTGTGTAGCTCCGATAGTAACAATATTGAATGACAAACCAAACTTTACCATAATTTGAAATTATTTCAATATTATTTGTACATATAAATAAGATTATGTGGTTGTAATGTTAAATGCACAGCTTTCTACTACATGCATATGAATATAAGATACATTAGCCAAAATAATATTTTTAACATTTTCGCTTATCTGTCTGTTTGTTCCAGCTAATCTCTAAAGCGATTGAACCGACGTTGATGGGATTTTCACTGGCACATAGTTTTTGTAATAAAGAATAATTATTAAAAAATTATATCCCAGTTACTAGTTAGGCTTTTTAAAAAAATGAAAATTAACTAAATAACTGAATAAAATTTTGCATTAAATTCCAGGCAAACGAGCTTGCAGGTACAGCTAGTACTAAGATATAGCTTATATTATAAGCAAATGAAAACATTCACTCTTTATCAACATATAAATGAAAAAGAAAGAAAGTAGTTTTCCTTTCGTTTGCTTGGCCTATCATCGGCATAATGCACAGCTTCTTGCCAAATTTCATATTTCTAGAGTCATAATATGCGACAAAAACAGCCGCATCGTTTGATTGACTAAGGCTCACTTGCACTTTCCTGAGTTAAATTTTTAAACCTGAGTTTGCTTCTAGGGATAAATCACGTCTTTATATTTGTCAGTTTATCTCATTATTAAATTTAACTCAGTTACGTAAAAGTGGATCTTAGAGTTTTAATTATTTATTAAATTTTATTAATTTTAATTAAACAAAGGATTCATTGTGAAAAGAAAGACTCTAGAATTCTCCCACCACCCCCAATCAGGACACGACTTTATGGTGGCAGAAAAAAGCAAGTTAGAAAACCTGTAAGAGTATAACGAATTTTACCACTTAGTCTAACTCCACTATTTTATAGCTTTTAGACAAACCCCTACTAATCTTATAAATGCGAATGTTTGTCTGCTACACTTTCACGCGAAAACTGCTTAACCAATCATCATGAAACTTTGTACACATATTCTTGGGGGTATGAAAAGTAACATAGGATACTATTGTATATGTACTACTTGTTTTATACCACATAAAACAAGTAGAATTTATATTCTTCATAGCTGGCGCTTGGTGGTATAGTAGTAAGTGTGTAAATAGTATTTACAGTATAGTATGATTACTATGTACACACTTTTCAAATAGCACTTGCGCTTTTCCACAATACATGGAAAAGTACAAGTGTTATTTGTAGGGTATTTTATAGATGAGAGCTGTCTATAAGAGCGTTAATCATAAGAGATTTTTTCAGCAAGGTACTGCCTTAACTCCCTAACATATTTGTATTTAACATCGAGGACATTTAAATCTTGGATAATTTCAGTGGGCGTCCTCGTTTACATATTACAATAACTCCTAGCGAGGCCGACGATGTGGCTGACAAGCATTCAGAGAGATAATCGCCTGTATTGTTCACCAAACCAGTAATCCTTTTAAAGGAGACTTATCTGCCGTAATCGTGATGTAAACGAACTTTATTAAATTCGTTTATTAGTTTAATTTACAACACCGTTCTCTTTTTATATGGATTTTACCTGCATACTGTTGTTATACATGTTAACATACATACATACCTACATATCTTCACGCCAAGTCCCTTACGGGATAGACAGGGAGTGTCGAGTGCCAGACCTAACGATCCTGACAAACCTGTCTTGCTTCCTTCACATTCATTATCCTTTTCGTACAAACACGCCGGTTTCTTTGACTTTTGACACCACCCTCAGATAATATCCGATTAATCAGATCGTGAAATGTCAGCCTTGGTCATGCGGGTACCTACATCCATGATAATAATTTTGCTAATTAATTTCTAATAAACACATACATCTTCACACGTATCCACATACACACATATATACACGCATGCAATTGTTATTTCATGGTTTTTGTCTATGATTTGAATGATGCTACTACGTATATATTAAATATATTCTGTTACCTATTTAAATGTTTCTATGTATAGTATCGTTGACTAACACCCATAACACAAAATTTGCTTTGGGGTTAGATTCTATTCGTGTATCTTGTCCAGGGATATTTATTTATTATTATTTATTTTATTATTTATATCAACTTAAGTAGTACTAAATTGAGTGAAACTTGTTCAATCCAATCCCAATCTAAACACATACTTATTATGTAATAATTGGTACTTAAAAATGTATAGATTTATAAGCAATTCAAATTGTAATTAAATCACAAAAGGCTACACAAAACTTGAGCTTTTTACACAGTCTGCGAAAAATTGGAAAATACTAACACATATCAAAATATAGATATCAATCAATAGATTCAAGTCGTGCTTGTAATAGTAAATCCTTTGATTGACTAAAGTCGTTGGTTCTGGATCCATTGCGTAGATAATTACTAATTATATTAATGCCTATTTATTTGCCTATTTATTATAATGAGACTCTTGGTGGTAGAGTTCTGTGCAGGAACATGCTCAAGTAGAAATGTACCGCCTTACCTTTTCCTGCTACCATAATGACTCTATCATGTTCCGGTCTGGAAAGAAAGGTAGTCCGTATCTTGCACAGTATGCCTTCCTCTACGCACCTGTAACATATCTGGTGTCTTTAGGCCACGCTTGTCTCGTAATATTAGGAAGAAATATCATATAAAACAAAACTTTAGTACCGAAATGTTTTTTATTAGCCATCGAACAGATGTCTAGCTACATCAGAGCCCCGGCCGCCCCCTT
Source organism: Calephelis nemesis (assembly GCA_002245505.1). Classification (NCBI taxonomy): domain Eukaryota; kingdom Metazoa; phylum Arthropoda; class Insecta; order Lepidoptera; family Riodinidae; genus Calephelis; species Calephelis nemesis. The sequence goes on from NJDD01001584.1 coordinate 208,973, forward strand.
CAGGACGTCCTCGTAGCTATCGTTAGTGTGCGGAAAAACGCAATAAAGGCAGCCTAAACGCGCTCTTAGCTATAAACGGCTGAGTTTCCTCAATGTCGTACTTTTCTGGATCATAACGTTGATAATGCGTAACTTTTGAAATCAAATATATTCGATGTTTTACACAATCTGGTTTCATTACAAAATTAATGTAATTGTTATTAGGTATTTAACCCGACAAAAAGGAGTCTGGCCTTGAACTCCGATTTTCAAGTAAATGAAAAATAAATTTATCGAAAAAGATACAACGATTTAGCTGTGAAAACGTAACAGGCAAACTTTTACGTTAAAGTGCGTTAGAATAATTATTGAACTAAGACAATATGTTCAAAATTTAAATGAAATAAATAAGCATTTTTCCCAGTTTCCTATGAGTGGTACATTAAGTTACATAGAAATTAAAGGCTCCAAAAACATAAACATAGATACAATTAGGTAATCAATGATTGATTAACAAACAAATGGTCATGGTCATGTTTTTTTGCAAATAAATATCATGTACGTATGTATATTTATACCAGTTTTTGATTAATTTAGCTAATTATACGCTTGCGTTGTGGATATTGTGTGATAATAAACTCGTAACTTGTAAAAATACTAGTAAAAAAAATAAATTGACTAAAATAATACTTTTGTTATAAAAAAACGGATATAAGAATAGAAGACTTATTTACCTTATTAAATTATTATTATTATTATTATTATTATATCACTTTTTTATTTTATTTTATGCTTATGCTAGAAGGATAAAAGTAAGACACTAGCTATAAATACTGCCTTTGCAGATTAAATATTTTTACAAATTTTAAAGTACAAATCCATCCAGTTACTACGAGTATGTCATAAGCATATGATGAAGGTCAAAACCTTTATTTTGCGGGTGTAAGATATTATTTGAATGAGTTCTACTTAATAACAAAAGCGGGGAAAATATAATTCTGTAGACTGCAATTACAAACCTAAACATATTTAGAAACGGGTTAAGTTTTCCACAAACAAATTGTTGTGTACTATTAAAAATATATTTATAACTCTAGTATATGTTAATGTGATAATTACCAATCTAATTAATGTTTTCTTTCTTTTCAGGTACGTTCATTATAATTAGAAAATAACGGAAATATTTTATAATCAGAAAAGGTTATGCGTAAGTATTCATACTATTTTTACTGCAAAATTCGAAGTAGATATATTAAAAATAAACTAAGATGAAGGGAAATCTCTATTCCAAGGTTACAGCTGTTGTCAGATTAATCCTTTAATTCACCAACTAGCGAATTTTTACCCACGACTTCGTGAGCGTAAAATATTTTTCATATATGGGACAGGTCAAATTCTGTCTGCTCAGCTTGTCTTCTTTAAACAGTAAGCTACTAGCCCGCTGATTTGGATATTGAAAAGAAACTTCAATTTTACAATAATTGTGTTTTCAGTGTTTTTGTTTGTACACTATTTTTTCATTGCATTAATGGGATTCTTAACATTTATTATGTTGTGCAAAACCTTAGTTAACTAAGACTCTGTTCGTTTTATTTATTTTTCTTTTACGTCAAACCGGTTAATGTTATTTTTGTGAAAAAAACTAAAAGGCTGGTTTTATAGCATGACATAGATTATATTTATCGCGATAATTAAACAGGTTTTCGGGGAAAAAATAAATAATTTTAAACCCCTAGTGAAGCCGTGGACAACATATAAGTTAACAATAATTTTAAGGGTAGTTTGATAATATCCAGAAATTAAGTTACGAGTTACATTACGAGTTATGAAACGCAGAAAAAGAAATATTCTTTATTACGTCTTCCAACGGACATAGATAATTGTATCGGAGACGGTAATATAAAATTACTGCAATAAAATAAAAAGACCCAATATTGAACTGGTCTTAACTAAGCAGTATCCAAGAACCTTAAAAACCAATCCAATTTCCCTATTGGTGAGCGGAGTGTGAACGCGTAAAATAAAAATAGTCATATAACAGCCGCCCTATGTTGCCACGGGGGTCGTTCTTGTAATAAAGCCTCTATAATGGACTTATTTATTGCATTCATAATATTTTGAAGGGCTCAAATTGAAGATAGTAATTAATAATTTATTAATACGCCATTTTGTGTTTCCAATAACAATTAATGATGTAATAAATTAAATGCTTTAAGTCAACATTTATTGGTAACTATTTGATGTGTGATAATATTGATTTGTAGTTTCATACAAGTATATGTTATTATTTGTATCTTCACGCCTATCTGTCCAAAGAGGTAGGTAGAGGCACAACCAGGGCACCCACGACAAGCCGAAGTCACTAAATCTGACAATATGATAGGTGGCAAGCCTATCGCCTACCGGGCACATATCAATGATAAAACACATTTTAAGTTGCCCTATCTGAATCGAATGCGGGACCTCGTGTAATTAACGCCTACACTGGATTATTAGACTAGAGAGGCGACCAAAGATTTTTTAAGGAATCGTAAAACCATCCAATCCAACCAATCTTCCCCGTGTTGGTCCGGGCTCCCATGCAAAATAGACTATCTACCTTCCTTTGTAGGCAGGTCGTAAAAGGTGAGCATAGTCTTACCATCACTAACACCGTGACATCTAACCAGGTGGTAGAGTTTAGCAGCGACTCGCCCGGATTGGTAACACCGCTTTACCTATTCCTGCCGTCATAACGTCTTGACGTGTTCCGGTTCGGATGATAAACATACAACATCCCAACCTCAGGTTGGCAACGCACCAATACCATCTTTGATGTCTCTAGGCGGCGTAAATTTCTTACCATCAGGAAATCCGTCTGCTTTGCCTTTGCCTTGCCTTCCTATAACACAAAAAAACCAACTTCATTGCAAAAAAAAAAATGTATTAAAATTGTGTCTCAGATATTTTAGAGGCAACTGATTACGGGTGGCTTCAATAAATACTCTTTAAAACCACAACAGACTTATATTGACGCTGCGAAGTAAACTTCAGTAATGAAAATTCAAACACATTTTATCGAAAAAAGGTTTTTCATGCAATACTTTTCTGTAAGTAATGATATACAGAAATTAAAATAACAAAGTTTAAAATACACGAGTTAAGGATCCATAGTTAAAAAATCTCTTTAAAGACCATTGGTGAAAGAGTTTGTGGAGCAACTTTCCTAAGTCTCTCCACCGTCTTACCTATTCCTGCATAGTGACTGTTACGAGTATGTTCCTGTCCGCAGGATAGGGTAGCAGATAGACTTGTACAATAGAGCTAACATTCTGGCCACTGGACAGCGACGCATCCATAACATCGTTGGCGTCTAGAGGTCACGGTTGTCTCCAAGAGACCTGAGTGCTTATTCTCATATCACTCATGTGAAAAAAAAATCTATACAAACATAGACAAACAATAGCCTTAATCACACTAAAAGTCGGAAATGGTCTGGTCAATTTAAATTACCTTTTTTATTGTTTTCCTCATTACAGGTATGGTTAATAAAAAAAAAGCTCACTAAGCCATCGTTGGTGTTAAAATGCGAAAGGGCATGCTCCGCTGGTTCGGTCATGTGGAAACAATGACAGATGAAAGATTGACAAAGCAGACATACAGTGCGAATGTTGATGGATGTAGGTACCAAAATTATTAACATGGATGTAGGTACCCGCATGACCAAGGCTGACATTTCACGATCAGATCAAACGGATATTATCCGAGGGTAGTGTCAAGAGTCTCCAAAACCGGCGTGTTTGTATGAAAATGATAATGAATGTGAAGGAAGCAAGACAGGTTTGTCAGGATCGTGAGGACTGGCACTCGATACTCTCTGCCTACCCCGTAAGGGACTTGGCGTGAAGATATGTATGTATGTATGTAAGCCATCGTAGTTACGCTTTAAAAGTTCCACATAACATAGGTCCATAAACTTTGAAATTCTATTAGTAACTATTAAACTACTAATCATGTATAAATCGAATTTCATGACATAATGCAGCGCTAGTATTAATTCTATCTGATCCAGCCAATTAAATACACAGCTCAGTAACAAATATCATTGAAATCAGAGGAAACTTGACGCTATGAGCGAAGCAATGGAATCCGTTTAATCCTAAATAACTAGTCAGACTAAAATGCTTTAACAAAATTAAACTTAAATCAATTATATTCATTCTCTTTCCTGCGCCGTCTCCATTTTGTGCTCGCGAATAGAATATTTGGATAATCTGTTGACCTACGAAAACAACATTGGGAAGTATTTAATAAATAAGGAATATTTTTTCCCGGGTTGGTCCGGGCTCCTTTGTAGAATAGACCATCTGCCTTTTTGTACCAGGCAGCTTGTAAAGAAGAAAGAAAAAGAAAAGAAAATATATTTATTTGCGGAATATGTGTGTTAAGGTTGTTACAAAATTATTTAAGCTTTCCAACATATTCTACCACATTGTGGTGTGCAAATAATTTAATATTTTTATAAGTATAAAATAACTAATTATATACACGATGTTTTAATATTCATACGAACAAATAGTTTTATTCTTATTATAATTTGAGTTATATTTGAGTTATAACTTACAAATAATTTTAAAATGATAATAAATTTAGCCCTGTCTACCGTAAACTACCACCGTTTCCAAACCTAGCCAGTCGGGAGAAGAAACGGCGAAACAAACTCCCTTGGCAGCCAGTAGTATAATCTATTGTCCTTGTAGTACCATCGTTTCCAAACATAGCCCGGTTTCTGAAATTATAATAAGTTATTATTATTATTATTACAAAAAAAAGGCGAGCATAAGCTTCCCGTCACTAACACCGTGACATCTGACTAGGTGATAGAGTTTCGCAGCGACTCACTCGGATTGGTGCCACCGCCTTACCTATTCCTGCCGCCATAACGTCATGACGTGTTCCGGTTCGGAGGGTAAGGTAGCCGATACTTACTTTTGCTCGAAGCCTAACATCCCGGCCTCTGGTTGGCAACGCACCACCTTTGGTGTCTCTAGGCAGCGGGAATTTCTTACCATCAGGAAATCCGTCTGCCTGTTGGCTTCCAGTGTCATAAAAAAAGTTATCAAATTTAGGAACGATTTTTCAAAAATTCTTTTCCTAAGGTAGAGTCAAAATTTGTATGAAAAACTTTTAATTTTGGTGACTTATTGAGACGAAATTTGAAACGTCGGAAGTCTATATTTAGGAGAAGAACGTAAACCTCTTCTGATGGTGATATCTCAACGAGTTCACGTGCGAAATCTAAATAACTGAACGAGGGCAAAACCATAAAAATATCAGGATATTTGCTAAAACTGATTATCTATACTAATAAAAAAAGTCAAGAAAAGTTGCTTGGTAACTATTAAATACCATTAAAAATTACCAGAAAGAGTAAGTGATTAATAATTATAATCTGGGGCCTGAACCCAAGTTGACCACCATATATGTCTTGGTGTCATTATTTTTATTTTAGCGGCACAATAATTGCTTTCTTCTAACTTTTTAAGTATACAATTTTACATAATATGCGGGCGGTCGTCAGAACTGTAGGAATACTTTGCTAGGAAATAGAAAGAGGTCCAAAGACGAGTACGTCAGTCATTCATTCTGTGCTTTAATTTTGAAGCGTGACTAAATTCATGCATTGTTTACGAGATTTTGTAACTCATAACGTATCTAAGCTTAAGTAATATACAACTAGCTGTTGCCCGCGGCGTTGCGCGCATGGTCCTACAGGAAAACTGTTTCAGGATAAAAATTATCCTATGTGCTAATCCAAGTTCCTCTTTATGTGTGTGCCAAATTTCATGACCATCGGTTCAGCAGCTTTTGCGTGAAAAAGTAACAAACAAACGTATACACTTAGGCATTTATATCATCAATAGAATATTCAACACTTTTTTTATATGATATTGGAAGGCAAAGAAGCAGACGAATTTCCTGATGGTAAAAAATTTCCGCCGCCTAGAGACAGCAAAGGTGGTAATGGTGCGTTGCCAACCTGAGGACGGGATGTTAGGCCTTGAGCAAAAGTAAGTTTACCGGCTACCTTATCTTCCGAACTGGAACACGTCAACGGCATGCACACGTTATGGCGACAGGAATAGGTAAGGCGGTGGTACCAATACCTGCGAAGCTCTACCACATACTAGGATGTCACAGTGTTAGTGACGGTAAGCCTATGCTCGCCTTGTACGAGTTGCCTGGCAGGAAGGCAGATGGTCTGTTCTACACAGGAGCCCGAACCAACACGGGGAAAAAACAGGTTACTAGTAGGTAATACTAGCTGACCCAGCAAACGTCGTATCGCTTGACATTATTGCTTCGACAGTAGCGCAGTCTGTCGGATCCGATGTGAAACATTCCAAAATCAACAACGACTTATTATTAAAAAAATAATTAAAAAACATTTTCCAGGAGACCTAATTGTGAATCTAAACCATTCTCGAATTCCCTTGAACACGCACAAAAACTTTCATCAACATCGATCCAGCCGTAGAAGGAGTTCAGTGACATACACACTCACAGAAGAATTATATATGTAAAGATTATAATTTCGTTATTAACATTAAAACTAATTCAATTTTATAGAATGTGTAGAATGCAAATTTTATTCTATTACAGGACATTGAAGCACACGAATCGTTTTACAATAGTAGTAAATGGGAAATCGGATGTGAAATAAAACAAGTAGCTAAAACTTATACACGGCGAGCTCTGTAACAGTTGGTACTGTGAGCGAAGTTGGTAGCATTGGCAAGTGATGCCTGCGGCCATTAGTCCAAGTTTTCTATAGTTTTCAAAGTGTTGTCATGAACTGATGTCATTGTTTTTTTTTGCTTTTTTCGTATCGATGAAAGCAGAAGAAAATATTTATTGCAGTTTAAGAAACTTTTTTATTCATACTGTTGTGTTACTTGATGTGGCAGAAGCGGAAGAAATTATTGTGCATCCAATTTTAAGAACTTTACAAAAAAAACTTATTGAAATTCAATTTTAACTAAGTGACTTAAGTGTTTTTGTCTATAAGCTATTCATGTAAGAATATCTTAATATTGATACATAATAAGGACGCAAAACCAAAGTACTTACCTAGTTAATTCAGAGTAATTTGGTTTGATTTTGGTCTAACTTTTGTTTAAATATATAAAAATCCATAAGAAGAATCCATGTCGTGATAGACCTTTAGTAATATTTTTTGGCGATCAAGCTCCTTATTTATATAGATTTATTAATTTCATGTTAATTAGTTTGTAATATGTCATTCTTATTATTATATATATATATATTTAAATCAATTGCTGTTCGTTAGTCTCGCTAAAACTCGAGAACGGCTGGACCGATTTGGCTCCTTTTGGTTTTGAATCATTTGTAGAAGTCCAGGGAAGGTTTAAAAGGTAAGAAATAAGGAAAAACTAGGAAACTAGGAAAACCAACATTTCAAATTTTCCCATACAAACGGAGCGGGTGAAACGAAGTTCGCCGGGACAGCTAGTTATTTTATAATTATGTTTAGGTAATAACCTAATTGTCATACGTCATGCACATTAAATAAATATACCTAAATAAATATATTTTGGTACATTTATTTAATACATGCATGACTCCTTCCACTGTTTCATAACATATACGGATTTTTATGGTCACCTGGAAGAAATCTGAAGACCTAGAGATAAGCCAACCTTCTGTGCATTTCCATTTGTCACATTTTTCCCCCGTGTTGGTCCGGGCTCCTTTGTAGAATAGACCATCTGCCTTCCTGTGCCAAGCAGCTCGTAAAAGGCGAGCAAAGGCTTACCGTCACTAGCAACGTGATATCTGACTAGGTGGCAGAGTTTCGCGGAGACTCACCCGGATTGGTACCACCGCATTACCTATTCCTGTCGCCATAACGTCATGACGTGTTCCGTTTCGGAGGGTAAGGTAGCCGGTAAACTTACTTTTGCTCAAGGCCTAACATCCCGGCCTCAGGTTGGCAACGTACCATTACCACCTTTGGTGTCTCTAGGCGGCGGGAATTTCTTACCATCAGGAAATCCGTCTGCTTGTTTGCCTTCCAATATCATAAAAAAAATGTTTTTTGCCACAAAATTGTGTACAACAAGGAATTAAATAAATAAATAAGAAATATACATTTACTCTCTACATTTAATTATAGCAGATTTGTCACACAGGAACAGGTTTTGACATCAGGAAAAGTAGTATCTCCTATTTCTTGTCATAAAATATCCGTGTGTCATATTTCGTTACAATACTTGACGTTGAAAAAAGATTGAATCATATAATCTTTATAAACTCCTTTTATGAATACTACGTACCTTCACGCCTAATCCCTAGTGAGGTAGGCACTTTTTCTTACAAACACGCCTTCGGGAAACTCTTGACATTACCCTCACACTCTTAACAAACGCACGTAGTATAGTTCTCTACGAGTACCTACATAACACATACATTCACATTGTATAGTTGTTTTGTCTATCTTTCATGTGTCATTCTTTCCACCAAATTATCTCCTTTATGACTATCTCAGTATCTTCAGTGTCTTCACGCCCATATCCCCGAAGGGGTAGGCAGAAGCACAACCAGGGCACCCACGACCAGCCGAAGACACTGAGTCCCACAATGTGATAAGTGGCAAGCCTATCGCCAACCGGGCACTTTTCCAATCCCGAGCAACATTTTTTTATTAGAAAATTGGAAAAACCCAATTTTTCTTTTTGTTGCCCGACCCGGGATTCGAACCCGGGACCTCATGCAGTCAAGTCCAACACCCGGACCACTAGACCACTACTATCTAGAGGTAGGTACTTTTCTTACAAACACGCCTTCGGGAAACTCGCGCCAGCAGTCTAGTTCTCTGCGGATTGATACATGACATGGAATACATACATTCACATTTTTTTATTTGTTTGATCTATATCTATCAATCTTTCCACCAAATCATCCAATATGACTATCTAGTAGTATGTTTAGTAAACAACTTAACGCGAATCATATTTATACAAGAACCAACAAACTAATAAAATTTTAAGGTTGTCTGGCAGAGATCGCTCTGAAGCGATAAGACCGCCTTTGTGCACCAAAACTGAATATTATAAGTGAAAGAGTGTGTATTATTTTGTAAATTTTGGCGCATAATTAAGTGTATCCATTCATTCATTCATACACATATATACACGAGAACACCCCGTAGCTTTATTTCTTGGCCATACATTTATAGGTTTGGTCATAAAAATTTCAAGTCCATGTTACTTTTACACCAATAATAATCAACATTGTTTGATCCATAATAAACTTTGCTAGTAAGTGGTCATTTATGGTCCATAGCTTTTATCGGCTAATGCAATAATAATTTATTGTGAAAACATTATTCGCGGAAGTATAAATACATTGTGCTTCACTGGTAGAATGTAGTTCATCGTCATGGAAATTTATCACTAAAACTTATGGGCTACTGTTAAATAAAACAATAAATTAATATACTCGTATTTTGACGCAAACTGTTCACTAATTCATCAAATTATATGCTTGTATTATGGGTACTAGTCAACAATACTAATAGATATGAATAAAACTATATAAAAATAAGAAAATAAACATATATACCCATAAACCTTACCCCTGTGAGGGGGTACTTGGTTCTCGTTAATATTGGGTATTGTTAAGTGTACCTACACTAATATCAATTATAATTTTGGAAATAATTTAGATAAGTGCAGTAAATATGCCAAAATTCTATTGACTTTTAATTGATTAATTTTTCCCCGTGTTGGTCCGGGCTCCTTTGTAGAATAGACCATCTGCCTTCCTGTATAAGCTCATAAAAGGCGAGCATAGGCTCACCGTCACTAACACCGTGACATCTGACTAGGTGGTAGAGCTTAGCAGCGACTCGCCCGGATTGGTACCGCCGCCTTACCTATTCCTGCCGCCATAACGTCATGACGTGTTCCGTTTCGGAGGGTAAGATAGCCGGTAAACTTAGTATTGCTCGAGGCCTAACATCCCGGCCCCAGGTTGGCAACGCACCATTACCACCTTTGGTGTCTCTAGGCGGCGTGAATTTCTTACCATCAGGAAATCCGTCTGCTTGTTTGCATTCCAATATCATAAAAAAAAAGTAAAAAGTTCTCTCTTATTAATGCCTTCCTTTCCTTAATAGGTAGGTGCAGACACTTACTCCACATATACATATACAAAGGCTTTGTTAAATAAAGAGAATAAATGGATAATATGTATAAGTAAGCTCTCTAAAAGCGAGATCATGGACCGTGATACGAAAACATCTCTTTTTATAATACTGACAAGCGAATCACTTAACAAACGAGGACTTATATGTTAAAAATATTTAGCTTTAAAATTTCTTTCATAATATCTTCTACATAAAAACGTTGATATAACGTTATTGTAGTGGAACTTTGAACCCAGCTATGATAAATGCGAGTCCACACTGCTACGGATGCATACGGTTATCACTTGCCGCCTCTTTTGCATAGAGCTTATGAATCATGCCAAATATTTATTCTCAAATGTTTTGGTCCAGAATGTATTGACAAAAGCAAGCGACTTTGCTATCAAAAAATACCATAATGCGCTTGCAAGTTATTCATTTTGAAATTAGTTGAATCTCTATTATGCTATTAGAAAAATGGTGAAATCCGTTTAATTCTACATAACTAGTCAGACTAAATGAAGTTGAATTTCTCGGTCTATACGCTCTCTGTAATGTTAGGAATTTTATATGTATGATGCTTATAGTTATTTCAAATTGTAATATTATTGCATTGTGTTACACTGTTAATTATTAAAAATTCCATTCTTTATTACTTAGGTTTTAATACAATGATCCTCAACTCTATATTATTGTCAGAGATTTTATAATATCTTTAGATTTATTTTTTTGATTTTGGAAGCAAAAAAGCAGACGGACGATGGTAAGAAATTCACGCCACCTAGAGACACCAAAGGTGGTAATGGTGCGTTGCCAACCTGAGGCTGGATGCTAGGTAGGCCTGGAGCAAAAGTAAGTATACCGGTTAACCTAGACTCCGAAGTCGGAACCGGAACAACTCAACAGCAAACACTGACGTTATAGCGGGCGGAATAAGTAAGAAGGTGGCATCAACCCGAGCGAGTAGAGGTAATGTATCATTTATGCTTAAACTTATACAAAACTGTAAAAATATTGCACTGATATAAATGATTTGACATTTTTATTTACTTATATCTTAATACTTTGATCCTCTACTTATTTGGTAGAAGAAGAGATATAAGTTTTGAAAACAGCAACTCAGAAAAAGTATTCTTTGGTCTTTACTCTGGGTAAACTTTCTTAAACACTCCGCTTATGTGTCTGTTAATGCCTGTCTTTGGCCTTTCGTAAGATAGTGATCTTTTCGTTTGTTGTATAATAATAGTCGTTTTGTGTTTTATCATGCATTACGATAGCAAGCACGCAAATATTTCTTCCGATTGTTTCACGGTATTGGCAACAAAACATATTTAACTGAGGTTAAGAAACACGCGCGTGGTCAGTACATATGGTGATTTGTGTTTTGTGTTACCGTTTGGCAGCCTCAGACATAATAGACCCCTGCTATTACGTATTTATGACTTATAAGTAGGTGGATGATATAACTACTATAATAAATTTTAATATCTTGTTGATAGAAACGCCATCTTCATTTCTTAAGACCAACTACTTTGTTTCCAAACTTTTTAGTACGCCATCTGTGATCTTTTGTTGTTATCATCAATAAATATGTTTGTGTGTGTGTGTGTGTCAAATGCATTGTAGTGTGTGTAATTTTTTATTTATTGATTTAATGTACTTTATAAGCATTATTATTGCAAAATATTTGCATTCTGCACTTCTCATACACATAAACTATAAGTGTGCCAAATTTTATGCTCCTACGTCAGCGCAATGTTCGTAAAAAGGGGCCCAAGGTTTCATCACGTATTCATATATAGATGTCACGGATGCAAATGATACTGCCATTAATCTACCTGTATTTGTAAGCGAGTCGTAAATGCTTAATACTGCAGAATTATAGCTTAAGCTGATTGATCAATTTTGTATTTTGCCTAAACGTCCGTTTGCAGAACATCGAATATTACTCGGAACAAATCCACAAATTCACTTACCTATCGACCAAATATTCGTTCATATTTCGAATCATGATTCGTGATGGTCAATCTACGTGTTAGGAGAATTTACAAAACAATCGGAAATACATAATGTAATACGAGAAAGTTTGTGATGATACAAATCAATATCATCTCGTAGACCATTTTCAAAATTTGCATTTATCGGTGCACCCCCAGTTTCTATATTTTTACTATTATCTATATCAGGGGTAGGCAAATTGTTTTGACCGCGGGCCGATAAATTAAAAAAAATCTAGTGGCGGGCCAGTAAATTACAATTTATTAATCTTGAGGCGGGCTGGTTTATTAAAACACCTAAAAATAGCAGTAAATATTAAAACTTTGTATAAAGATAACATAAGACTTTTTGTTATTTTACAATCCTTTATTGAAATAAAATCTATTTATGAAGTCTTATCATATGAAATTTGTAATATATATGTTTGAAGTAACGATTCAGTGTCTTAATTGTTCAAATTTCAATAGTCTTTTAACATTTCGACCATTATTTTTTTAAGGAGGTTCATATTTTTTCTAAAAAAAAAACCCTCGGCGCGTCGGATTAAAACCTCTCAAGGGCCGGATCCGGTTGCCCACCGCTGATCTATATACTTGTTAAAAAAATTTGATAAAAGTTACATCGCCACTGAATTTTAAAACTTCAAGATCACTTCCACATTCAAGTGAAAGCAGTTCACTCATATTCCCAACGATTTTCCATCAAAAATGTTTTATATGGAATTTCGTACAACATCGATCAAGGAGTTTTTGGAAAAGAGCCTCTTCATCAGACATGTACAATTCTTCGCTTTTGTATGTTATAAAAAAATCTTATTATTTAGTTTTGACTTAAAATAAGAATTGTGAAAACAGTTACACTACACTAAAATTATCTACCAGACATCGCTCCTAAACAATAAGACCGCCTTTGAACATAATACATGCACAGGATACTATGATAGTTTTGGTATAAAATATAGTAATAGTATATAATAATGTATTCAATAATTTATACTCATTAATAAAAATGTTAGAACTCATTAAAGAGAAAACCTTCAAGGTTATTTCCAAAACAGTTTTACGTGACATTGTTAGCATGAAGAGCGCATGTTGACCGTACCACCGAGCAAATAGGCCCACCCTCCACATGTGTCCCAAATGGCGCGGCTCACGCACATACTGTCTAGTTCACTATTAGTTCTTTTAATTATTGGTACGCAAACACTAGAGACATTTTATTGTTTGTCTCAGAACCTAGACGCTTTTGTGATCATAAACTAAACTGTACTAATATTATATGAACGAAAGTTTAAATGTAAAACAGCACGAAGTCCTAGCTAAACTTCCATACTAGTTAAATTTATAAATGCGAAATTGTGTTTGTTTGTCTTTTTTTCACGTCGCAATGGAACAATGGCATGTTTGGCATTTTTATGAAATGTAACGTTGGATGGTTAACTTCTTTTTATTTCGATATCTAAATGGTTTTCGCGGGAGAACTGAAAAAAACTTTAGTACTGAATAATGAAGTTTGGGAATCTCTGGTAAATCTGTGCAATAAATATAAACTACTAATATTTAAACATTGACTTTTTTTCTTTGCTTGTTCTTTTATCATCTTAATAAAAACATAGTTTATTTGTAATTGCAACTTATCGTTATTTATTTAAAATTGTATTTTTATCTGAAATAATCTCAAGTCTTGCCTATAAATAAGTGTGCATTTTAAAGTATTATCTGCTTCTCTTTTTTTTAAGCTCCCTTGAATTTTTATATCTATTATATTATGTATATTTTTTAATTTATTTAATTATTCTAATGGACTATAAAATAACACCATATTTTATCACTTAAATTTGGTATGCTCAGTTTACATGATACATACATACATACATATCTTCACGCCATGTCTCTTACGGGGTAGGCAGAGAATATTGAGTGCCGATCCTGACAAACCTGATTGGCTTCCTAGTTTACCTGATGGTAAAGACAATCGTTACCTACAGAAAATACATAATATAATGTTTCTGGATATGCATCACCGCACAATGCTCTATGAACGACAGTGTGAAATCCGCCTAACGAATATCTTATACACGCGGACGAAATCGCGCGCGGATGAAATCGCATGTAACTAATAAGTGAAAGCTTAGACTAGTCGGGACTTAAGCAGTTATTACTAAAATGTGATTACTGTTATTAGTAAAGTTACCAGACGCTGCAATAAAAAGCAGCTGAAAGATACCGTCTCCGAAAGCATCGAATGACCGAAAAATTACACTTCGCAGTTCATAGTGACAAAATCTATGAAAATAAAAATGTAACCGAAATAACGTTCTTGTGAATAACAAATTGCCTTCTGAACATTTTGTTTCTCATTATGTTTTGATCATAAGATAATTTTGTGTAAAATATAGTATCGCCTCTGTAGCCTAGCGGTGTGGATTTTGACTTAACTTCGTAAGATCCTGCGTTCGATCTCCGAGTCGAGCGATGGAAAATAAAATTCCTTTTTTTAATTTTCTGATAAAAAAGCAACATTGCTCGCAATTAGATATGTACTATGTCGATAGGCTCGTCGGTAATCACATTGTGGGGCATAGAGTCTTCGGCTGGTTGTAGCGCCATGTACCTTTGCGGGGATACGAACGTGAAGATAGTTTATTTTTATAATAAAGTGTTACAGAATATGTAGATATAAATTGTGTCGATTAGATACACCAGAGGTGTACGTTGCCTACTAACGCTGCAACATTTCATCTCAACTCACAATTCTATTTTAACCGGCTTTGGTAAAAGGAGGTTACACATCCGACTGCTATATTTTTTGTGTGAGTTAATGTATTCCTCCGTAATTTCTGAACCTATTTTAATTCTTTTATCATTTTGAAAAAGCGTCTTTCCAAGATGATCTTATTGCCACCGAGTTTGGATTAAATTATAAATTTCCAGGAAAATGCCTTAAGTATTTTTGTTAACTTAGATAACATAAATATAAAATTTTTGCATCTCTATTTAAAATCTTCCTTATCTACCATAAACTTCCAACATTCTATCTAAATATCTATATATTATCTAGATCAAAGTCAATGTAGATCACCAGAGTTCTATTATCAAAATAATGTTACCTTTATTAGTGATAATTTAGCAGAGTAAATGTACATAACTAAATTATTCCTGCACTTCAATTTCCCCCGCTATTATTACGTCCTATGGAGCGTAGGCCTCCTCTCAATATGTACCTACAGACATACATATATACCATACAAGTTCCTCCTTCTAACATCACAGTTTTTTTATAATTTAGGGCTTCGCTTACAATCTTCTTTTTTAATTACATTTTTACATTTACATTTTTTCTTTTGATTCATATCATCACGCGTGTAAGGATGAACCAATCTTGTTAATTCTTTCATCATTGCCAAGAGAAGTTTTATATGAATAAAAATCAATGTTTGTAGTTAGACAATACAGCGTCTGTCAACTCAACTAGTACACTTTTAAAAAAGAATGTTTATTTCCCCCTTTCGGCTAATTTTTTTTGTTTTGCGAATTATTCAGTCTCGAAGTTTCGTATGAAAGAAAAAACATAATTTTAGAGGAACGCCAAAAAACTTAAAAAAATTGAACGAAAACATAAATTTTATATAATATGTTAAGACAAAAAGCGACCATTGTGTTTAAAATTTAGTTACCAGATTTAATTTGTGAGAGGTGAGTTGCATTCTAGAACGTTCCTTGAGAAAAAATATATTTACAGATAGGCCGTTTAACAGAAATTAAAATACAATTCAGATTCTAAATCACAAAGTGCACGTTTTTTCTCGAATATTTTATTCCATATGCATCTGTTTTACATTTTCATAATACGCTTAGATAAAACGTTAGCATTTAATTTAAAATTAAGTCGTTTAATTTTATCAGACGGCGCGTTGCATTCTAGAATGTTCCTCCCTATTGTTGGGAATCAAATAAAGTGAGCTAGATGTGCGGGTGCAATAACGGACTGCATCAATAGACGCTTTTCACAACACTATAAAATGCTCTTTTTGATGCCGCCATGAAAAAGATTTTATTTAAAACCATTACCGTTTCATTCCATCGAAGATGTCTTCACTTCGACTTTTGATAATTTTAATAAACATGGCATGCTCATGTTGAAATATATATTTCAGATTGTGAAAACTCTGTATAAATTCTTCAAAATTATGTCATTGATCTTATAAGCTTCAATCTTAGACACCCACGCAATGAGTAGAAAAAAAATCAGAAACTTTCAAATTTAGAATCGTCACTTATCTACAGTAACATGTTACTTTTTGTAATATCTTCCGTTTCAAAAACCGAATATTTACTTACGTAATGTTATTAACAAAACTGTCATGTTTGGGTTAGCAGAGAACATACATATCTTCACGCCAAATCCCTTACGTCGTAGGCAGATAGTTTTGAGTTCCAAATGTTACCATCCTTGCAGACCTGCCTGGCTTCCTCAATATCGTTAAGTACTCTTTTCACGCATAAACATACCGGTTTTGGAGACTTTTGCGTCACCTTCGGATAAAACCCGAGCGATTTGATTCTGAAATGTCAACCTAAGTCTCCCGGAGTATCTACGTCCATCCACAATCGCATTGTGTATTTGCTTTATCAATCTTTCATCAGCCATTCTTTCTACATATCCGAACCAGTACATATCCAAACAAGCAGAGCATACTCTTTCTTATTTTAACCCTAACACTTTCTTTCAATCCCACTCTTTCTCGGATATCACTATCTTTTTCACGCTTATATTCCCGAAGAGGTAGGCAGAGGCACAACCTGGGCACACAGGACTAGCCGAAGATACTAAGTCACACAATGTGATAGATGGCAAGCCTATCACCAGCCGGGCACATATCCAATCCCGAGCAACGTTTTTTTTATAAGAAAATTGGAAAAACCCAATTTTCTTTTTGTTGCCAGACCCGGGATTCGAACCCGGGACCTCATGCAGGCAACTCCAACAACTGAACCACTAGACCACAGAGGCGAAGGATATCACTTTAAAACCAATGTTATTATCTAAAACCGAAGTTTCTTTTGTACTATAAAGAAGTCTGCCGATTCTTTCTCTCCACTAGTTAATAAAAATTGTCAAGTAGTAGAAACAATAGACGGATATACGATAACGTTGATATAATAGTACAAACTCACAACTGAAGCCTAATCCCTTGAGGTCTGGAGAGAGCACGCGCCATCTACTTCCAGCGAGCACAGCTACTCGGGTTCATTTACAATTGCGTATATATTCAGAAGCCCACTCTGCACTGTTTTGATAAATCATTTAACTTGTTAATTACGACGTGGAATTTAAATTAGACATTTGACAATGTTTTAATAAGTAATAGGCTTTAATTAAACTTCAATATGAGGATTCACGTTAGCTAATCAAGTGTGGAAATTTGATTTTTGATAGAAATACTACCCGCGTTTTCCCCCGTGTTGGTCCGGGCTCCTTTGCAGAATAGACCATCTATCTTTCTTGCCAGGCAGCTCGTAAAAGGCGAGCATAGGCTTATCATCACTAACACCGTGATATCTGACTAGGTGGTAGGGCTTCGCAGCGACTCGCCCGGATTGGTACCACCGCCTTACCTATTCCTGCCGCCTTAACGTCATGACGTGTTCCGGTTCAGAGGGCAAGGTAGCCGGTAAACTTTCTTTTGCTCGAGGCCTAACATCTTGACCTCAGGTTGGCAACGCACCATTACCATCTTTGGTGTCTCTAGGTGGCGTGAATTTCTTACCATCAGGAAATCCGTCTGCTTGTTTGCCTTCCTATAACATAAAAAAAAACATTAACAGCGGCTAAGCCACTTGCACGTTCCAGGGTTATGTAATGGGTTAAAATGACTAACATTAAGTTATTTAACCCTATTCATAAGCTAACTCAGAATTAAAAATGTAGTCCTGAACGTGTAAGAGGTCCTTAACATTTAGTGGTAACCATTATAAACATTGAACTGTTACTGTTATACTATTTGACTACTAACTTCTCTCGCACACAAAAAGAACAAAATGGGACATATTTAGGTATATTATTAAAGTATATTGAAACGCGGAAAAAGCGAAAAGGTTGCATTTTTTTAAAACTAAAACCGTCTTATTAATAAACAAACCCTAAAGGAAAAGTAAAGCTATCAACATAGCTTATTATTATAGTCTGTTAAATTTATCACAGTTTAATAAAAACCAGGTTGAACTATGAAGTACTTTGGTAACTGTTTTTAAAATGATGGTAAGGGCACTGTCGGTAAACTTAGTTCGTGTCGTACGATATTGAGTCGATTAACATCAGAAAAATGAATGAAAAACTGGTTCGAAGGGTAAGGTAGCCGGTAAGTAGCTCTGGTTGGTGTCTCTTATGTCTCTGGGACCTACTTTGGTGTCTCTGGGCGGCGGGATTTTCTTGATATCAGGAAATCTGTCTGCTTGTTTGCCTTTCAATGTCATAAAAAATTAAGTTTCTAAACTTAATAGGTAAAGCATACAATTTGTCAATATATATTATATGGGCTTTTCCATTAGCTTACAATTTAATTCTAAATATCTCTAATTCGCATAACGCTATTTAGGTTTATAATTAGATGAATGAAACATTTACTGGTGCAAAACATAAACCCGGCGAGATTATATTTTAATCGACAATGAATGTCAACTCAAATGCAACGTACGATTCAGCCTATTCAAATGTAAATATGACCGAGCTGCGTTGTGGAATTAATATTTTGATTGAATTAATCTATTAACACAATATACCAGTTGGCAATAACTTCAATCGAGCGACAGCCACGTATTTATATTGATGTTTTAATTCTAATACTATTTTGCTGTCCTTTTTGAGGTTTTACTGTCATTTTTCTTATTATTCCAAGATGTTGGAATTGGAATAATAACTGTATTTGATAAATTTAGAGATTTACGTATCTAGTGTAGAAGTAATATAGAGTAGTAGTAGTAATAAACAAAAATTAGGAGGTTATTAATTCACCTGGGTAAATTTGCTACGCGATTACAAGGCAATAACGTATTATATCCTGGTCCTGTTAGGTCCGTGGTTGGTCCCATATAATTTTTGTCAAGATCGAGAAGTGGTTTTTGAGTTTTACATAGTTAAAAAACCCACACTTTAATGCCACTGATCATTTACTAGACTCGGGATCGATACCCGACGGAGACAGGCATAATTTTTTTGATGAACATTAAGATGTCTGTTTTTTTGGGTCTAGGTGTTTTATTAAATTTATACTAGTATCTCTGTATTAGTATTGTTGAGTAAACACACATGATATAATCAATTGCTTATTTTGGGTATTTTAAAAAAAAAATTAGTAACTAATCTTTAGTCATAGTTTAACAGCCAAATCTGACTGTATACTAGTACGTGTCTAGGCGGAGAAACCATTTCTTGCCATTAGGCATTCCGTTTATTCCTTTGCCTCCTATTTTCACGAAAAAAAAAGTGTCAGTAAATCCTCATGTTCGTGATTTCGCGTTAATACTCAAGTTTTAGGCAGTGGATATCTGGACATCTACCGGTCAAAGTTAATTTCGTTTTTATAACACCACAAACCCGAATGATCTGTTTACTAGCGGGTCAGTAATAAAAAAGGGGCCGTGGTGGCCATTACCAGGCGAGTAGTCGCGCCGCCCGGCGTCGCCCCCTATCGCGTTACAAGTGAAATGGAGCGCAGGGGGCGGTACAGATAACGACCAATATAGTCGATGGTAAATGTCAATCCAATTATATCTGCCACGTAAAATACCTCTGGTCGAAAACACTCGTATTTTGAAATTGTTATGAATTTATTACTTGTAGAATACCTATAATTGAATATGAATTACTTTAACTTTAATTTATTACAATCTTACTTACGTTTGGCCTGTATTTCAGGTATCTCCACAAATTAAAAACCACGGGTGGTAATAATCGGGATGGCAAAAAAGAACACAAGCTGACAGCTAGAATGACTAAAGACATAATTTATCTCCTCTCAAAGCAAAGACTGATGCGAGGCTATCCCATATCTTTTTGGTGATGATCATTGGGTAAAGTGTACATCAAATAGGTGTCATATGACGTGTTTTGTATTTGCTATCCCTGTTGTATTTCTGTCAGTCACAGGAGATAGCAAATATAAAACATGTCATTTGACAGCTATTTAATGTACACTTTACCCAGTGATCATCACTAAAAAGATACCTACGTAATAAGCCCTCAGAGCATTTAAAGTGTTTCATCACGATTAATCCAGGAGCTTTAAAATATATTGCAATATAATCATAGTATGGACGATATAGTTCAGGAACAACAAGTAACTTAGCTCGATCATTTTATCATAGATCGCTGTAGTTTCACTTCTAAGTAATGGATTTTGATGTAACGTAATATAATAGCTTTGTAATCTATACTTATAATAAATATGTAGAATAATAAATTTTGTACATTGAAGATATTAAAAAAAATTAAAAAGAGACAGCAGTACATTTTGCCATTTTTTGAATTGTATGTATATCGCCTTAGATTCATG